>LUGF01014885.1:77116-87370 GCA_001625245.1 Calycopis cecrops
GTGCATAATTCTAGAAAGAACTATTGTCATCTCTCTCCCACTCATTGGCTACAGATTTTCCGTCACGCTCTAGCGTGAACACTTACTATCCGTACAAAATGTAATGTCCGTAATTTTCCTCCTCTTTTAAGGCAGTTTAACCACTTCCTTTTTACTAATAGATTAATAAACAATTTATTTGTTTTTTTACAAACGAATTAAATATTAAAACGTTAGAGAAGTTCCGTCTCAGGTAAGACTAAATAAATTAAATCAGCCTATACTTAGTTCCCTCTCAAACTTTTTTAATTAAATTGGGCGAGTACTCTCTTATTACTTGGCAAGGACGATCCTAAATTAATATTCTGATTATTTCGTGAACACGATCGCTCTAAGTCTAGTACTAATTATTTTAATGATATTTTTAGGATACTTACTATACCTACACTTTACTTATACTTTACACCTCATTCTGTCCGCTTCATCAATATATTGTGCTTTTGCGTACTACCTCTAAATCGCTAAGAGCGACGATAAGCATCGGTCGAAACAAAAGTCAGGATGAAAATTTAAATTAATTGTAACCACGTATTTTATTGTTACTAATAAATATAATTTATTTATTATTAACGCATTTAAAGTTATTTTAAGGAATGTAGTCAGACGCATTTCATTGTAAATTTTTCAAGGAGGCTGGTAAAACACAGAAGATATTTCATTTCACAAATACCTACGTAATAAAGATACAAAGGCTTTGCTATGCTTGCATACACGTTTCGGCATTCAGAATCTTTGTTGCCTTTAATAGGCAGGTTATGGAGAATTATCTTTTTTTGGAATATTGACACATAATATAAAATTAAACCAAGTTAGAATTTTGCCCTGTTAAAACAATCTCGATATCTATGTGTAAGGGCTAGAATAGTATAGTATGATATCAAAGTATATCAATGGTAGAAAGGACAAATAAACTTACAATAAGGTTAATATTACCATAAAATATAATATGAGTATATATAATTGCAATAAATAGCTATTTACTTTAGTACGTAATTAAAAGACCTATGTAGTTCGTGAGAGGTCAACACGTCTTTTCAAGCTTCCTCTTTGCTCAAGTACTCTCCGGGGTAATGTCTGCCCCAGTCAAGCTTTTTTATGAAACAGCTAAATACTAAAGCTGTTTATATACTTATGAACTGCTTTTGTTGGGTAGCTATGAGTTATGCATTGTTTAATATATAATACAAAAAAAAGATTATAAAAATGGTATTTCATTACATTAAATAAAGAATAATATAATAACATTAAATAAAACCTACGTAAAACTGACTTTTAAATAAAGATCATAAATGTTAATTAAATAAAATGTATTAAAAAGTAAGGGATGTAGTGTATGTACAGTATCTATACAGTAGATACGGTATCAATGTATATGAGGTAATCCTCAAGAACCACACAGTCTCGAGGAGGATAGTAAAAACAAACGAGTTCTCTGAAAGAAGTGGTGCCATCTACATTATTTAACTAAATAACTATTAGTTCTAATAATTATTGATAGATGTCTCTATACTCACGATTTAACTGAACATCTGAATTTAATATAATTAAATTCTCTAATATAATGTATGTATAATTCTAGAGAATAATTGAAATATATTTTATGGAAATTATCCGTTTATTGATTTCAAACATGCTCAGCATTACCATTTATCGCAAACAAAGACTCTTGTGACATATCTGACAACCTAATAGAGTAAGTAGGTCGACGCAACTTGCGTCTGCACTCGCTTGTTTCGTGTGTCCATTTTGTGTATAGTTCTTAGTTTTTGACTGTTTTGTTTATACCAGATGTTGAGTTAAGTTTTTCCTCCGTCCGGATTTAATACCTGAAACATAATATTTTGCATCACTATGTATGTTTAGTGTATACCTAGTGATATTTTACGAAAAGACGCTATTTTATGTTCTACGTGTGTCTATTATAAAATGATTATGAGAATCAAACAAAACTGTTGCTTTAAAATATTACAATAGAACATAATTTATAAAAAGAGAAAATAGCAAAAAATAAAAATGATTTTCTTTATTATTTCATAAATCTATCTTTATTTAGTTATTTATATAATAGTGGTTTATGCAACTGTCGTATAATGAAGGGTATTAAAACACGAGTGTGAGTTTTTTAAACGAGCGAAGCGAGTTTCAAAATAGTTAACGAGTGTTTTAATACCCGTGTTATATGCAGTTGCATACACTACTTTATCTTCACTAATGCAATTAATCAATTAATAAAACATTGCGAAACATTAAATTCAAGCGTACGTGTATTGTCGAACTGGCCGCCATTAAAATCTAACCAATGAGAGCGCAGCTGCAGCACGCACAGGGCCAATCAGGAGCGAGCGCGCGCTGTTAAGGATTTTGACATAAGGCTCTCTCACCATTCACTCTCTCTCTCTCGCTCTCACACAGTGTTATAATGAGATTTTACGATATCGACTTGGATATTATAACATCATGCCAAATTGCATAAATTGAGTTTTTTTTTGTCTGAGCTATAACAGTAGTTATTATAAGTCAAGTATTGAAAACATAAGTAGAATGTTACAACATTAGTGTAGATAAAATAGTTTTCGAAACAATATGATATCTATTTTCTAATAAATATTAAAATATTTTCAGTTTTGTTTCACAGTTATGTTATTTTGCTCTCGGAAATGTGATATACAATATATCATAACAAACGAGTTACAAATTAGTATATCTGCTACTTTGGCTTGAACTTAGATGTTTATATTTTACAATTTTTCTTGTTTTGTAAATCATAATATGTTCAACTCACAAAATCACGATCAATGATTGTGATGCAGTAAATGTATTATAAAATCATTTTTTGATTAACATTGAACAAACGACACATATTATGTTATTTGAAAAAAAAAACAAAAATCTCGAATCATTGCATAAATCTAGAGAATATAATCGATATATACATGCCAATATCTATAGAGCTTTAGTTGCCGTTAAGAAATATAGATGGCGTTTTAAATCGATATGCTTGGAAAACTACACTTTTGGGATCTATCCATCATATTATATTATTGTACTCTTTGGTCAATCTTGTGACGGACGCGGTACATTTTGGACGTGCACCAGCAATCTAGGTTGTGGTAGTAGTGAGCCAGTGACTGATGAACCGAATGATTCTACATACTTGGCACCCTTTTTCATAGAGTAAAAAGGAAACATGCTCTTCGGAGCCCCTTGATGATAACCATCACCAACCAACATCCGCACAAAAGGTCATGGACGTGTGTCCTGTCCTCTATTTTCAATACAACTGAAGTAGGTCGTCAGTAGCACGAAACTCTTCAACAAAATATTACTTTGTTATGTGAGAGTTACTTTCTCTCATTTTCTCAGCTGTACCCTAGCTGTTGCCTTATCTGACTACAAACCATCAACGGCACTACTTCTTACGTAAATATCAAAAATACACACACAATAGGCACACTATTTACTTAATATTTATATAAACTTAGTTAGAAATGGCTTAAATGTATCGCCTATAAAAAAGCATATGGCTTAGCTATTGCAGGCTTTTAAATATATCCAACCTTCAATTTTCTGTTATCGTAAAAACAAACGTTACCACCAGGTAATTTCCCTATCAGACCAATAAAAATGTTATTAAAAACTCTTTAAAGAAAAGATCCCGGGTAAAGCGTTGTACATAAAGTAAATTCGCAAATGTTCGCTGTAAATGAGAGCTCCGCCTCGATTATGTTGGGAAACGAACCGTAAACTTGTTTCAATCTTTACTCAATATTTAATAAGTGAACGATGTTATGGCAACATGTCCAATATAATATTATTAACAAAATTGTAAACTTGAAATAAATATGAGGGTCTACAAATTTGAATAATATACAAAAGTATATAATTAAAAATTATGGTCCAGTGTTTATAAGAAAATGAATATTTAATATTTACAATTTTGTTCATAATATTATATTAGACATGTTTTCATAATAACATCGTTCACTTATAATAAAATAAAAAAATATGAAATTCATTTATTCAAATTTTGTATAAATGAATATCATATTTTTTTTATTTCCTAGCTGCGAGTAGGTCAATAATTATAATTTCACTCAAACATCGTCAGTAGTATAACACTGTGGAAATCTTGAATATAGACATTCTTAAACAAATAAAAATATCGAGAGGCACCGTATATCAAACATATGATGCAAGTTTCATGATGCATGAGTTAATACAATTTGCAAACATCGAAGCTAGTGGTAAAGGAACGAGTCACGTATACGCCTGATATCTAGTAGGTGTAGTTTGTAAACACACGTTAGATTGTGTAGAACTCACGCTTGGACTTATATGTGGGATACGTGTATTGTAAGTTGCTTTTGCAAGGATTTTCTTCAGAAAGTAATGCCAATGTGTAATTATAGTTATCGATGTGTAGTAAAATGTACATAACATTTTATTCATTGTCATATATAAAAAATACTCTCTACAATGTACATAAGAAAAGAAAAAATAAAACTTCAAAACTCTCCACTATGTGTAAAAATAAATAAATTAGAAAGTGAGTCTTTAGTGAACAGAGCTTGTAATGAAGAGCTCCTCCGACTGTTTTCATGGTATTATTTCCACGAAAATTATATTATCTATAATTAATGTTTCATAAATTGTATCTTGTATTTTAAGTTTCTAGTGTCCTGCCTAAAAAAATTAAGGCAAAAAATTTAAAATTTACCTTATTTTCAATTCCCGTTGGTACTGAACCTTAAAAGGGTGAGCTCTATTTGTATGTGAACGGTAATCTTTATTTGGTTCTTTATACTATACAAAGTAAAAACATTTCTGCAGCGCTGCTGAGTTAGGTCTGGGCGAATAAAAAGGCGTAAGGCGCGTTCACACAGAACCGCCTGCAGTGATTGATTGCATCATTAGGCAATTTTCATTCTTCATCGATCAAATGGTCATTGGGGGTATGGGATGATACTACAAACCCGATGGGATAAAAAGTACTGGATTAGATAAGATAAGATAAGAGATGGTTGATAAATGTTACAACAACGCAAAATATCATGTAACAAGTTGTATAAACGGAAGCTTCTACATTTTTACCATTTATAGTAATTTTTTTCGGTGGAGTCCCAAACAAATTTGGAATCCTCGATTGTTTCAACAAAACTATTTGATGTTGAAATATTCGCAAAGTTTATTTCAGTTATATTGCTTTGTATTTCCGTTGTAATTTTGAATAGAATTTCCGGAATGCTGATGGTAGTCTTATGTGCTATTATTATTTAGTGTATGGTAGTTATGGCTATGGAAGGGTCATAAAACGTAAATTTCATTGTGTCGCTATATTGATTGATGCTGTTATATCATGATAATCATCTAGAAGAAAATACCTTAAAGAAGTATGTAGTGATTCTAATTTACCTCTCCCTATCCAAATTTTAATTTGTTAATTTTTTTTTATTTTTATATTTCTAACTTTTCAATCTATTTAAATTTTTAACTGCACCGCAAGAATGGTGATTGAGCCTGGTATGAACAATGAAATTGACGTTATAATATACTTACTAGTTACTTGTATTACTCGTAAGGCAACTGATGATGATGAACTCAGTACAATCGTGTTTCGTTAACAAACCCATAATATGTATTTAATATTTGTTGTAAATTGTCTGTCATAAAATTGATCACGCGCGGTGAGCTCAGAACCCACCAAACATTCACTAAATCCATTTGTCTTTATTTACATTGTACCTGATTCTCAGTTTTACTGTCCCGATAGATCTAATTGATCGACGTCAATATCGGAATTGGATTTTATAATCGTGAATTAAGTTATGAAAACATAATCATTGGCAACAGGTAAGTATCCACTTAAATAATAATAATAAATAAAAAATGTTTATTTTGTATTTTGTTCCAAAAAGTCAGTAGGTATACATATTATACATCAATTAAAATTGAGTAATACAAATAGGTCTACTTATCTGTATTTTGAATTAAAAAAAATCTGTTGATCAGATCAAGGATGCTTGTTGGCCGCTGGCGTGCCGCACTACTCATAGAACAATGGTAATGAAGCCGTTCGCGTTGGACACACTAAAAGGAACTTTTGCATTGCGCATACCATCAGCTGGGGAAAAGTGGCATCTAGCGTCCAATTTCACACCTACTTCTGTGGTGCACCTACGCCTTACCTATTCCGATTAACATAAAATAAGCTTTTTATAATGATCTGTTTATAGTTATAAATAAATTACAAGTCTGCCTCTTGCTTGATTCAACACCAAACTCAAGGCTTAGCTTCCAGTTCTTCCTTTTTGTTTATGGTATAGGGGGATAAACCAGAGGTCGGAGCCATTTTCATGACTACCGACGCCCATAGACATCCGTATAGAAAGTACACAGATGCGCTGCCCTCCTTTCTCCTCCCACCTCCATAGGCTATTGGCTCCATAGACTTGGTAAGCTTATTGGCCCAAGCCCGGAGGCACTGGATAGTGCAAGATGCAGGCCAGATCCTGCCAACTCAAATAGGTAGCAAAAACTCGCTTCTTACCGCATCCAACCTTATCGGCTTGTTATCTTCTCAAATCCAAGTAATAAATGTAACAGAATGCCTGACATCATCTAGTAATATAGTTCACTTTATATGAATATTCATTATTCATATCAATGAATAGTACTTCACCAGAGGTTCTGCATGTGCTTTCATCTTTTAGCGAAACATTTTAGTTTGCCAATCGTGTAAGACTACACGGTTGGAAAATTGGAAATATTCGATCACAGTATAAGTAATTGATGAAAACGCGAAAAAACACGATGATGTATTCTAATAAACAGTTTACGCTTCTTTATTCATTAGTAATTTGGAAATTACATTTTAAAAATGTTTTCCATTGCTTGTAAAAAAAACTGGATATTTTGTTTTGTTAATTAAGTTAATTGGCAAAAGAAAAACAGCGAAACCTATTCATTATAGACCCTTTTTATGTTTTAGTATAAAATATATTTAATTAACAAAGCAAAAAATTGGAATCAATTAACAAAAATGTCTGACTCAATTATATAAAATAAATTGTTTTTTTTACAAATGCCCACTGTTTACAATTAAAGTCAAAGTAATGTTATCAAATTATACAATACTAGCTTCCGCCCGCGGCTTCGCGGATTTCAGACATCAAAAATGGTGTAGTTATTATTATACATAATCTAATATTATACTGAAATATATAATAATATATAAAATTCTCGTGTCACAGTTTTCGTTGCCATACTTCTCCGAAACGGCTTGACCGATTCTCATGAAATTTTGTGAGCATATTGAGTAGGTCTGAGAATCGGCCAACACCTATTTTTCATCCCGATATTCCCACGGGAACGAAAGTTACGAGGGTGAAACCGCGGGGCGCAGCTAGTAATAATATATTCCGCCCGCGGCTTAGCTCGCATGGATTTCGGTCTTCAAAAATGGATCTATTTGTCCAAATTACTTAGTGTAAAAGACAAAGTTCATCTACATTCAATACGTAAAGTGACAGATGTATCAATTTTCAGAAGAGTTCGATAAATATTCTAAAATGTGCATCGATAAAAAATTTCCAATTTAATTGAATGTTTGTTTCACTATTTTGGTCATAGTGACTTACACATAAAAGATAGATATATGCTGTCGCGTACTTTTATTTAGAACTATTTAGGATAAATAATCCTATCTTTGTGTAACTCCAACGATTAGGGCAGCGCACGCCAATATTGCTCTCAGGGGGCTGATTTTTTTCCGACTTACTTGACAGTTATCGTTATATTATAACTAAATTATAAAAAATCCCTATCAATTTTAATTATTATCTTATTATGTTATTCTGATATGAAAGCTATATTACTGTGAAGTTTCATGAAAATCCGTTTAGTAGTTTTTGTGTGAAAGAGTAACAAACACACTCACAAACTTTCGCCTTTATAATATTAGTAGGATTTCATCATACTCTTACTCTTAAAATTTCTTTTTGTTTTCTTATTTGTCTTGTATATCGCGTATATTAGTATAGTATATTCTATCAAATTAAAACTATTAAGAATTTATTTATTATTTTTATTAATATTTTTACGGCAACATTTCTACGCTTTTACAGCAAATAAATTACCTACTGCCACCAACACTTTGATATGATCGCAGCAAGTGTGAGAGAAATTCTATAGCTGTATCTGATTAAATCCTAGGATGGTAGTGATTCAAGTTTATCTCTTCAATAAGTGTGGAGGCAGTGAACGATTGCAATCACGGTCAAGACACGATGGTATGTTTGTAGTAAAGATTTATTTAGTGGTAGTAAATGGCTTCCCGGCTGGGGTTCCAGATCAACCGGTGGTTATATTCCAGCAATTTCCAGCAAGGTAAGAATTTTGGTACTGACAATGCTGTAGGCTCTTTTATGGTACAGTGGGGCAAACGAGCAGACGGCGCCATTTTTATGACTACCAACCCCCCTAGACATCCGCATAGAGGCTACACAGATGCGCTGCTCTCCTCTTCTCCTCCTTCCTCCATGGGCCCCCGCTACATAGAAAAATTGCTTTCGTTCAATAATATACACGGGTCTGCATTAAACAATGGATAAATGAAGTTATGATTTTTATTTGACTCAGGACCTGTACATGTTTGCTACTATACTGTATGACGCGATTATTTATATATACAATCGTATGGATATGTCTCTAAAACTTGCTATATTGTCTACCGGCACCTTTAGTTCAACATCATTACCTTTATGTAGGTGATGCATGACAGGTGTTCTTTTTGAAGCAAAATAAAGTATTCTCGAACTTTTATTGCCTTCTTGTAGCCCGTCGTTTCTACAAAAAGAACTTAACGGCAACTTAATTGGATCCCTGCAATATAATCTTAAGAGGTTATTACACGCATAACTAATTTCAAACAGGTTTAATCAAAGGAAGTTTACTCTTATGTTATTTTGTTTTTAATATGTAATACTCGTAATTACAACACTGCGTCGACTCTTTCATGTCGCGCTACTGGAACTTACAGGTAATTACTCGAGGAAATACTTTTTAAAAACGTGAGATAATGAAAAAAATAGCAAGGAACATTTCTCTGTTTAATTTTTTTTTTAAATATATGGGAGCGGTAGCCCCCGTATACTTAGATAGCTTACCCATAGATTTATAGGTATAAAGGTTATATAGATGTGTTGCGCTCATTCACCATGCGCTACAGGATACTCATAAACCGCACGAAGTCGATAACAGGTGACAGTGTAATATATCCCTTACAAGATATACAGAGTTTAAGTAAAACACTTCAGGATCCCGTTAAAGGAAAAAAAGATAAAGAAAAGATAAAGGTACAGATCATTAGCTATCCAACAAACTCTAAAGTGCTATTATTAATGAGTAAATGAATGAAATGACATATTTCAAACAAAAGTGACGATTCAACTATAATTTTATTTGTTTAAAGATAGTGGAGACCAATGTGGAGAAAGCAAAGTACCCAAGTTTGTAGGGATCGTGATATGTGTTCTGTTCTCTGCCAATTAGGCTGTTACGGAGTTGGCGGTAATATGTGTTTGTATATATTGTATATTCATTTTGTTATTAAGCCGATTTGTTAAGCCGAATATTACGACAGCTTATACGTAAAAATCCTGCAAGCCGTTCACGGGAACACGTGTAGACAAAATATATTACTTTTTATCTACTCCCCCGGATAAAGAGACCTAGATCTTTATTCCCTATTTTATTTAATTTACATTTCAATAGTCGTTCGTATTTGGTGCTAATATCTTTTACACAAAATTATATATATTATTTTTCATATTAAATGAATAGAGGAGAAACATTTAAACAGTATAAAAAAATATCTCTGTACGAATCGTGGTTGTGTTCGCATAGATCTTGTTCGGTCCATGGGTCATCGGCGTAGCATGCGTGCAAATCTTCTTATTTAGACCATTATAAATGATTAATTACAATTTTATTTACTGCAAATGATTTTATAGAACTATTACAGATCTGATTAATGTGCTAAATAAAATGCATTTGCGAAATTTTCAATATTTCTATGAGTTAGGTTAGTAGTTGTAGCAGTTAGGTTAGAAACCTGCTTCGTATTATCGTGTCTGCGATATAGAAAGCAACTCCGCAAGTACTCCGTATAACTGCCACTGCCTTGTGTTATTCCACGGGTGAATTTGCACTTCCAGT
>LUGF01014885.1:98089-113050 GCA_001625245.1 Calycopis cecrops
TAGTTGTAGAAAATTAAAACCGACACCATTGCATGCGGTATTTTTTTCTGATTCAAATGATGTATAAAACTCATATTCGCATTTTTCGAGATTCGACAAGATTGCTTTCCAGCGTCGATATATTGCGTAGTAAGTTGAGAGAGAGTGAAGTCGTTTATGAGCGGTATAATATTTGGTCACTTGATTTTAAGGAAAAATCTGAGAAAAATGTTTTTCTAAAGAAGATATTTTATTGATAAATAATTATTGTAGTAAATTTTTAAAGATATATGAAGAAATTTTAGTTTTATGTCAAATTAATTTAGATACTCTATCAAATATGGAATCTTTTAATTTAAAAATCGTTTTAAGTCTTTTACCTATTATGAATAATGAGAAATCTAACACCAAGCAATTAATTGATAATATTCAATATTATAATTATTTATTAAAGAAAATAATTGTAAACAAAATCTTATTAATTTTGTTTTAAAAAGTCAATTGTCCACCGAAGCTAAATTAAAATTAAGCCCATCTTATAATTCTGTAAATGAATTGATCCAGGATATGAAAAATGTTCTTTTATCTAAGAAAGCTGCAACTGCGATTCAGCATAAATTATTACACTCAAAACAATTAGATAAATCAATTACCGATTATGGAAAAGAAATTACGAAATTATTTACAGACTTAACTATTTCGAAATCAGATGGGCACGAACAATGTTATAATATTGTAAAGCCAATTAATGAAAAATTTGCCATCAAACAATTTGCCGATGGTTTACGTAATCGTAGGTTAAGTACAATTATTTCCGCCAGGAATTATACTTCACTTAAAGATGCAGTCCAGGCCGCTCAGGATGAGGCTGACTCCTCGACTTCGACATCGGGTGAGATTTTAGGTACATACCAGAACAGTTCACGTTATTTTAATAACAGGAGCCGAAATAATTATTATCAATGTGAGCAGCGGGTGCGTAAAATTTTTTTCCCTCAGCCAGGAAGAGCCAGAGCATCTCGTCATTGGACCCCAGTAACACACCGGGGCCAGGGGCGACACCACCGGCAGGGTACCCATCTGTGGGCCGTGGGCAGTGCAACCATTCCAGTTCCCAAGAACAATGGCCACGGGTTAATCATCAATATATATCAATATATATAACCTATAGGTAAGTCTTATTATAGTCGTGGATATGAAGGGATAGGTAGGAAGCAAAATATAAATGTCATTAGCCAAGAGAAAGACCTAAATGAGACAGAAATAATACTACAGCAGTTTTTTCGTGAGTAACAAAGAAGAATTTATTTTTCCAAGCGATAGCCACTGCTACGTAATTATTTATTCATCCATACCTGATGGTAAAATACAATACTTTTTATAACATTATAAATGCGAAAGTTTGTATGTATGTTTGTTTGTTTGTTACTTCTTCACGCAAAAACTTCTTTGAGATTTTCATGATATTTGGCACACACATAGAGAATAACTAAATCCTAGTTAACGCAGGTTAGTAACGCAGGATAGTTTTTATCCGGAAAAATTGTTCCTATGGGATGCAACGGGTTGATTTTCTATTTTCTTTTTTACGCGGGTGAAACCGCGGGGCGCATCTAGTATTTCTATATAATATATCAAATTCTCGTGTCACAATGTTAGTTACCCTCCCAAACGGCTAGACCGATTGTCATAAAATTTTGTGAGCTATTGGGTAGGTCTGAGAATCGACCATCTATATTTCATCCCGATATTTCCAAGGAATCGAAATCGCAGCTGTTTAATTATTAATATTTTTGTGTAACAGACTCGAATAGAAAAATTTTATAACTAGTGGAATGTATTTTGACTACGCAGTACGTACTATGTAATACTTATTCCGTGTTACATTTCTTATGAAAATACCTGAGCTCGGGTTGTATTACATACGTTACAATCATATTAGATTCTTGGTATTTTAGTATGTTATGAAATGTTTCGTCTCGCGGCTTCACACTGTACGTTTTCCTTTCATCTTCTTGACTGCAGCGCTACTCAACACACGCACAAATATCGACAAAAGCGGTCCAGTCGTTTAGGAGGTGTCCAGTGATATACACTCGCATACAAGAATATATATTATATACGCACGACGTACCTGGTAATCCAGTTTCGCATACAAATTCGCAGTTTGCTCACGTAAACAATATAAATTGTAGCGGCGACAGTTACGATATTTATGTTCAATATATCTTAACTAATATTGTTAGGCGGCAAACTATTTATTGGAATGGTTGTAGTCCAATAATCTATTGTATTAAAAATCTGTGACATACGTGTTAAATATGTCAATGATTCTTGCGCTCGCACACTATATTATAATAACATATTGTAAAAGACGCAAAACAAAGCGTTAACACAGAATGTTTCCACAGAACTTTTGTCCCCAAAAGTATTTCAATATAGCATCATGGTGGCACAAACTCCTGAAACTATTTGAATAAAATCCACAGTTTTGTTTCCAGGGTAGGAAGTTACTATTGTAATTTGAATCCCTCTGGCGTCCAGGTTAAAAAAATAGGGTTTATTATTAGGAAATTATTTAATAGCTGTGTTTAAAATTTGTTTGTACATACAGACAACTAGTCATAAAGAATAAAGTCTAAAGAATTTATCATGCTAAAACCCGTAAAGAAACTAAAAGACCGGCCAAGTGCGAGTCGGACTTATGCATGAAGGGTTCCGTACCGACACGCCGCGTCAGCACCGCCGCACCGCGGCGCTCGTACCACATCTATTATCATTTTGTGCTTTTTTTATGTGTTAGGTATTCATTTTTATAGTAAATAGGCAAGTTTTCACCTATTTATTAAGGTCGAGTAAAAATTGCTTAAAAATTACGTTTGTTGTATAGGGATCCCCCTTATTATATTCATTTTTTTTATTTTTAGTATTTGTTATTATAGCGGCAACGGAATGAGGGCAATTCATAGTTTGTAAAATTTTAGCTTTCTAACTATCACGGTTTATGAGATACAACCTGGTGAGAGACAGACAGATGCACAACGAAGGCATATTAATATGGTTCCGTTTTTACCTTTTTGGTACGGAACTCTAAAAGTGTATTAAGTAAAAAGATATTACACGCAAATTGTAACCCTCACACTAAAACTGTGTGGATGTTTAGGATGATTAGGAAGACAGTTGCTGCTTCATTCATTCACATTCACTTTGCGGAGGTGTAATGGAAGTAGTGGCACTACCCAATTGTCCTACGGGTGCGGCCTAGACGCACGCGTCTAAAGCGTCTAAAGCGTCTTGGTGAATTGCATGGCCGCCTGGCGTCGTGATCACCGCGTCCCCCGCACCACCCTCGCCGCCCACTGCGCCCGCTTTAAACGCTTTAGACGCGTGCTTCCAGGCCGCTGCTCTATACATTGCACTGCCCGTCAGAAATTTTTAAACAATTGTGTGATTATTCTCTGTTCTATAGAGCAGAAGATCTAAATATATCCAGTTCAATGAAGTGGAACAAAAGTGAATTGTTTCGAACGTCCACGATCCTGAGTTTTGATGGGTGTACATTGCCAAAGGATTTTTGTTGACGTGTAAAAATTTATTCTATTCGATCTGAAATTTCGTAGCTATTCTCAATTCATCGGATCCATCACTCAGTGTCCCCGGCGCATTCCAGTTGGAATTGAACGAGGCAGTGAGTTTCAATTTTAGTTTCACCTAACAGCGGGCCAGGAATTAAACATAAATCAATTTCATTTTTAAGGTCCCATAGAGATCCCAAGATAGCCATAATATATTATGCATATAATTTAATATATCTCTGAATAACTCAAAAACATAAAAATTTATATTTATTTGTATAGCGCTAACATAAAATATTAAGATATCCGGCGAAGTAGATAGAGCAATATACTGTCTGCGAATTCGCACAAAGGACTTACTTCGACTGAATTACATTGGGTAAAAATTGAGGGCGTGTTAGTCTGTACGTATGATTTTGCATGTACCGTAGCAGAGCAGTCCCAACTTAATAATTCTAGAAATTCTATTCTCTTTTCTTCCCAAATATTAGTAGTATAATAAGAATAAATGTCCTGGTTGTATTCGTTGTATGAAGAACTGTTCTGAATCGTCACACGAACATAATATTTATTTCTCTGAACGAATGCATACTGCATATTATAGAGAACTAACTACCTTCCACCCGAAGCTGAAATTTGTCGTGTTCAGCACGTCTGATAAAAATATTAGACTGCGTACTGCTGCTGTTTGCTTCTTAAAGTCTTAAGACGATATCGTAGATTTTAAGTAAGAGGTGGTTCCACACTGCATGCCCTCAGCCGAATTAGACCGGGACGACCGGGGAGGTAACTTTCACTTACACGAAACCAGCGTAAAGTGAAAGCTGTATTATCGCGTTTCGCGCGGTGTGTATGTAGCCGGTGGCCTATGGAGGGAGGAGGATGGAGGGCAACGCATCTGTATAGCCTCTATGCGGATGTCTATGGGCGCCGGTAGTCATGGAATGGCTCTGATTGCTCGTTGACCACCTTATACTATAAAAATATATCGTGTAATGTGAGTGACTGTTGCAATGCAGCAATGACAAAGCCTCTTTCAAAACTAAATCAAATAAAAAATAAAATAAATTTAAAAAAATTTACTGCCTTTATATTTTCACTCGAAACCCTGAATCTCCACAGTTCAAATTTTAAATTTCCATTTCATTTCAAATCAAATATACTTGATTGATGTTTTTCTTTTGCAGTTTTTATTAAATCACCGACGTTTTGTCTCACTCACTCTCATCAACCATCTCTTTCACGCTGATACTAATACTAAAAGCGGCAAAAGTAAAAGAAATTCTTGTAAAATATGAATTTTTCATGTTGTTAAAATTCATGAATGTAGTCTCATACATATGCAATAAAGTAAATTAAAAAAAACAGACGAAAGATTGTTGCAAAATAAAAAGCAACAGAATTCATAGAAAACAAAATAAAAAACGAAAAAAAATTATAATAATCTCTATATTTTAATTTATACTCATCACTACAAAGTATATAACAAAATCGCTTTCCGCCGTCTGTGTGTCGGCTTAGATATTTAATGAGGAGATTTTTAAGAGGTTTTTTAATAGACAGAGTGATTCATGAGGAAGGTTTATATGTATAGTAACTATATTTTTGAAGTCCGAAAACCACGCGGGCGAAGCAGCGGGCGGTAACTAGTTAGTCATAAAACAGAAAACATGAGCTGGGGCCACGTGGTGAACAACCGTAGCTAAACATCTAGCACGAGCAAACGTGGACACAGGGACAACATAACATCGACTGCAAGTCAGTCAGATCAGATCCCAAGATCGACTGACTTGGCGCCTGATTACAAGACGACCCCAAATAGGGAACAGGCATGTAGCTGACACTCTTTAATGTAACTAGTAATAAGCAAAAGTAATTAAAAAAATATATTTTTCAGAAAGCTTAAAACGATTCAATTCGTTATAATCTAATATATAAAATTCTCGTGTCACAGTTTTCGTTGCCATACTCCTCCGAAACGGCTTGACCGATTCTCATGAAATTTTGTGAGCATATTGAGTAGGTCTGAGAATCGGCCAACATCTATTTTTCATCCCAATATTCCCACGGGATCGAAAGTTACGCGGGTGAAACCGCGGGGCGCAGCTAGTAAATCTATAAACGTATAGAACCTATTTATAAAAACTAACCTATTTATAATCCTTTATTTTTTTTGTCGCTTGCTTTTAGGCATTCCTCCAGGTTGGGGAAAACCTGTAGGATATATGGGACTCGAAAGCTTAAACAGCACCTACCACTACCACTACCACTAAACGCCAGCGGTGTTACTTCTCATCCGTCTGATAGGAGAAGACACGGGAACGGGATAACATACAACCGCGACAACCTATTTATAATCCTAACCCAAGTTTGTGGTTTCTTATTATAATCTTAAACATATTGTTGCCACAAATGACAACATTGCAATGTTGCTGAAGAGCCTAGCCTTCAACAACTTATCCGCACTGTGTTAAAAATGCCTTGTATTTTGTAGAACATTGATAGCCGCGGGTGGAGAGAGCGCTTCGAAACTTGTGCTCGCAAAAATCCATTAAATATTGTAGAGATCAGCAACAGAATTGTCCAATTACAGCCGGACGGAGTGCGCTCCTTAAGAAAACTCCTCGGCGAAACATTTTTAGACTGTCCATTCGCGGGTAGTTAGATTTTTTATTGCAGCCACTTTTAAATGAACAATAACTGTTTCTGATTTGGAAGTGATGAATTTAATATTCTTAAGTTAATAATTGTGTGTTTTTTTTAATAGTGTTTTTTCATTACTGCATTCAAATTGTTTTCCTCATACATTTTCATCTTAAGATTAATATTTAATATTTTTATTTATTTATTCTAATAAATGTTATAATGAAGACACGTGGCGTCTTTCACTATGAATTCAGTTGCTACAACGTTTTTATTTACATATATGTAATTACCTTGCTAGTGGGAAGTTGTGTTGTTCATCCGAGTAAGTAGTCAAACAAAGTTCCTATTATATATATACGTTAGTTATTTTAAATAATAGCACCCTTCTTGAGGAATTATGATACCTATCTCTTGTGGTATGAAGGTGTAGTTGTAAAATTTGTGTTTTATTTTAAAATAAATTAAACTAATGTATTATATTTATTAGTATTAATTAATTATCTAGAGTTTTATTAGAAAGTAGAAATTGATAAGAAAGTTTTTGGAATGGAAATTCAAATAATATTTTATGTGTTTTAAAAGGTTAACACATAAAATATTAATAATTAAAAGTCTTATTAAAATAGGTAAATTTAATAATACTTTATACATACTACTACGTGCATTGTATCACAAGTAGCATTGCTACACTGTGTGGGCCTGTTACGATCTTAACTCTACGGAAAAATGTAGAGATCAAATCGTAGCAGTCTATCGTCTCTATAATAATATAAATAACTAGCTGTACTCTGTGTGCGTTGCCACGCGTAGCGCCATCTGTTGATAATTGGTCGCACCAAATCAGAATCCTTCCCGCGCTCATGCACAATAACTTTGTTAAGGATTATCACATGATCAAATGTATAGTTTACGATCCTATAAATAACATTCAGACAAACATCAATTTTTATATATAAAGATAAAGATTATATAATTTCCTTATCACGTCATACATACAGATATAGCAATGTTATTTCCTATATTATTGAAATAAGTAATTAGTAAGTAATATCAATTTCGGAGATACTTTTTTAATCATTTTTTAAATTAAATGTTACTTTACACCACATATAAATTTTACTTTCTATAAATTAATAACTAACTCACTGTGCTAATTATATATTTACTTTTCTTTTTTTTTTTGACGCGAGGAAAGGTGCTAATTATATTTAACCAACATCGTCCGACGTCTTCAATTACGCCGCAGTTATTCCTACGCGCGCTCGGAGTCACGGTGTCGAGGGACGACTTCATGACGACTTCAACCCTCGGACTGTATTGGTCTAAAGATTTTCAATTCACTTGATAAATATGTTATAATATGCATATTTTAGTAGTCTTGCTTTCGTCGACTGTGATAGTAATATTATTTCATCCTCATACAGATAAAGCTGCACTGGGCCTTCAGCCTGTTAGCGTAGAGTCTACCTAAAATAAAAATATTATTTCGTTTGTTAGCAATGTTTTCTTTTCTTATATTTTTTTAGAATTTTTTCTCAATATTGAGAGACTTTCCTAAAAATATGACCTATCGGAAGGATAAAATACCACGAACAAAAAGTGCAATTCAAGTTGAACCATCAACATTATCACATTTTCACTATTATGGCAGAGGGGAGCGAGTGCCGAACATCATTACGGAACAAATAATATTTAAGTTAACAAAACAAATAAAAAACATAAACATCTATTTATTTCGTATCAAATAGACATTTTTTTCTATTATAATTTTAACTAGATTTTTACTGCTGTATTTATTATGTATCTTTACTTGATGTACTGTCGGTACACAAAACATAGCTGTGTGATACGTGATGTTTATTTAAAGTAGCTTCAAGAGGGTGCCGATTAGGGCTGAGAACGGTGATGATGATTCTGCTTACATTGCCTGCTTATATATGCTTTGATATTATATCGAGTTCCTTACTACCAATGAGAAGCAGATGCGCTTCCCAGCTGACGTTGGAAACCTCGTCGCCAATATTATTAAATCAATAATTTATAATCTTGACCTAAGTTGTTTACCGCAGCCAAACTATGCGATTGAAGAGATATTTCAATGGATATATCAATATACAACTCAAATACGGTTTACATTTATTTTAAACTGAAAATGTTTCGACATTTAAATCGATTTGTTCATTCGCTCGTATGTGGTTTCATATTGCGGTTTTGATTCACTTCACTGAATATTTTCAAATATAATAATGTACTAACATGTATTAATGGTAGCAATTTCATTTTTCTGGTTGTGATATGCTACATTTTATCGTTATGCGGTTGTTCTTTTTTGTTGCCGCAGGGGACTACATTTACGTACGATAACCCAGGAGACCGGGTGGCCCCTAAACCTATGTCGGACTCGACTGGCTGTATCATGTGAGCGAGAGATATCTCCTAATTAGGAGACAATGGAGCATGACGACTCTCCCAGAACGTGTATTGTACAATACCGACCTTTCGTCTTTAATATCTTAGTGATTTTCGCGTCAGGGCATTAAATACTCCAGTCCTCATAAAGCTTCGACATTATAAAAAATAAAGAGGTACAAAAAGATTAGGTTTTACCTTTGTGTTACTATGCTCCGCGTTTTTGTCCCAGGGAAACCATTTATGTATTATTTTGAAATGAAAAAAAGAATCAAATCTATATTCTTTTACAAATTTGATATAAATCTGTTCAGTAGTTTTTGCGTAAAAGATTAACAAGCATACATACAAACGTTCACATTAAGAATATTAGAATTATTAGATAGTATTTGCATGATCACCACGCATTGGTGCAGGTTTCATGGTAATTCCCCCTCGACGGATCTCCACCTTGCCGTGTTGAGGGGGCTTAGTGGCTTGGACAACCACGGTGAACCAAGAGGGATCCCAGGTGGGGACGCGTCGGGTGGGCTTCGCTGGGGCCCGCTCTGGATGCGTCCATGGAGGAGGCTTCGCGGGAGGAGAGGTGTCCTCGGTGTGTCGTTGCCGTGCACCCTATCTCCCGCGACCGAACGGGCGCACCGTCTGTTGCGTTGGCGGTGGGGCCGCAGAGGAAGAGGAGATGCGGTGTGTCGTTGCCGTCCTTCCTGTCCTCTGCGGCCGTTTAATGACTGGTCCGCCACCCAGCGGATTGGACCAGCCAATGACGGAGGTCCTCCACCCGACCCTCTGAATCAGCAGATGGCTGCGTGGATTCGGACGACCGACGTGGTTGCTCGTTGGAGCATTGAGACCAGGGGTTAGGATGGGAACCTGAACCCATTGCACGATTCCTACGTGGAATTAAGGACTGTTCAAAGACAGCTGGACAGTCCCTAAGGAGGAGGAGCCTGGCCTTTTCACCGAGGCCAGCCTGTAGCTGGAGGCGCCCTGTTGCTTTCAGATCCGGATCCCTCCAATCATAGCGGCTGAAAGCACCCGCAGGGGTTTAGTCGGTAGGGGCTACCCAGTTGTCGAGCCCGACACTGTACCCGGTTAAGCCACCCGGGCTCCTAGGTAGCGTGCGTAAAGGCATTCTCCTGCGTCACCAAAAAAAAAAAGGTTTCATAGTAATCTACTGCTGCGATATATTATTATATTCGAAGCTTACAAAATACATTCGTTTACAAAATGAGTAATATGTTAATTCTCAAACTCATATATCTTAAAATTTAATCAAAAACTCAATTAATCAGCCTGCAGCGTGACACAAACTGTACTACACTTTCGCTAATCGAATAAAGTTTTACGGACGCCATCATCTATTACAATTAGCTCGTCTCGCTAGTTTCTTTTCTCTAATGAGATTTTATCACTTTATGAGTACATCATTATTCACTAACCCACTTATAAATAAACATAGAATAACTTTATCCAAGTAATAACCAGCGAGTTGTTACTACTACGTACGTAGTACATATAACCCAATGGTAATAACCTAGTAATAAACTGACATCTGCCAAATTCCATATTAAAAAACGCATAAAAAGTATGGATAATACCTACTTGGATAAAGTTATTCTATGTTTATTAGTAAGGGGGTAAATGTTTATTTTGTTTCCTATTAGGTCATAACATGCTATTATAACTATCACTAACGATAGATCTGTGGTTCCAGAAATTGACAATGAATATGCGGTAATGAGTAGGTATATGAGGTAGTTGGGTTGGCCAAGCTGAAAAACATCGCATAATCACAATTTCCTAAAGTCGTAGGCTTTTAATTATAATTCACAAATAAATTTGACTACAACAGATTCCGCGAAAAGTGATGCCGACGCGACGCCGCGTTCCCTTCAAATCCCGCGGCGGCCACACGTGTGCTGATGCAGTAGCGTTACCAAGTTTTTATTATAATTAATTACTTAAATTACTTACTAAAAATTATTTTTTATTCGATCACCGAATACATTGTCGTCTTACTATGATAAGAATTAATTACAATAATTATCTAATTTATAAAATTCTCGTGTCACAGTTTTCGTTGCCATACTCCTCCGAAACGGCTTGACCGATTCTCATGAAATTTTGTGAGCATATTGAGTAGGTCTGAGAATTGGGCAACATCTATTTTTCATCCCGATATTCCCACGGGATCGAAAGTTACGCGAGTGTAACCGCGGGGCGAAGCTAGTATTTCAATAAATTTGTCTGAAGTCCGCTTGCTGCAAACTTATTTACTTAAGATTGAATTTATCTTGTTTTGGACTTTTAGGAAATATGTCTGCCCGTTTATTATTTTCATCATAAAATACATACGAAACAATGAAAATACAGACATTTGTACATACCTAAAAGATTTTGTACTTTTATCTTTAGAAAAAAAATATTGTGTTATAAAATAAATATAGTGTCGGAATTTTGGTAACTCTGATGTAACATACTCCACAGTAACCTTTTCTATTTTGTGGTTTATTTCAAAGAGAAATTTCCCGTATTTAGCCTAATATTCGGGTATGTGGCCAAGGGTTAAAGATAAACGCTTTATTTACTAAGGTGCGTCTACAGCGATTAACTACGACAAAACGAAATATTGAAATTGTTCAAGTGTAAGCTGATTCATCATTAGCGTGGTCGACCTTTATTGGTCGTAATAACGCCTTACCCAAAACCTCATGATCTACGAACGTGCCTTACTGGAGAAAATAAGTATTCATACGAGGTTTCATAACAACTTTCTTACCATTAGACCACGAGGCAGCCAACAGGAGACTTCGTCATTATTTCATCATTTATTATTCTTAGTTGGGTCACTACTTACTATTTTAATGAGTGTAAAGATTTTTTCATCGTACAGGGGCAAACGAGCAGACGGAATCATTTTACAATTACTGTTGCCCATAGATATCTGCACAGAGGTTATACAGATGCGTTGCACTCCTTTCTCCTTCGCCCCCATGGGCCACCAGATATTTATATACCGCACGAAATGCGACAGGACAGCTCTCACTTTAGGCCGGTGTCTAGTAAGCGAGATGTACTGTTATAATATAGCCCGGTTAGTTTCAATATAAATAATATTGCTGACCGGCCATCATTATTTCTAGTGTATTTTGCGAATGATGCAATCAGCACTTTTCTTTATGAATATTTCACAATGACAAATCAGCTCGAGATTAGACTTCGTTGTGAGCTCATGGTCTAATAAAAGTTCTCTTTAATCTGAGGTTTTGTTTTTTAATAACTCTTCAGGAAACTACCCCGTAACAGCACCTTCCAGGTAGTGCCGGCGCAATCCGGTTGCAGTGCAGTGTGGCGCTCTTTCTTATTAACCTAAACAAATGTAACCGTTTTCATAAAATGCAGATCTGATTTGGTTTCATAGAGTAGGTACTCATACGGAGTACTTCCGAAAGATATTATCGAACCACACTTCGTCTTCCAAATATGACAGCTGCACTCCGGAATCTTAATTATATTTTAATTAATTAATTGATTAATTAATTAATCGATGGCATAGTCAATGAAAGGCGAGCTGATGATGATTAACGCTACAATTAATTACCCCTAAGTACATTAATTATTAAACCACAACTGTATCGATAAATTATGTAAATGGGGTAATGTATTTTTCAATATCCCGTATCCAATTTAGGTAAATTGAATGTGCAAATTATACCAAATATCAAGCGTGACTTTACTCAGGCTGATTCAGATAATATACAAAAACATTAAATCTTTCATCATCATTATCATCAGATACTATTTTAATGTGATTTCAGCAATGCTGTCTTTGAAACTGTAACAAAATGGAATTAAATATAATTATGAAATGTAGTTGAATTGCGATTTTCGTGCACTTTTCTTCATTTTGGTTTGTTTTCAAGTGACTTAGTGAATTCATTTCAACAATCATGTATTTGGTTTTTATTTAATTTTTCTAAAGAGCTATTTGAATGAGTAATTTAATCGAAATGAACTCCTCAATAGTACCTACACTGGTACTCAAATAAATAATTTAACATTCCTAAATACTCACCAGCAGTGGAGAGTTATTACCTACATAAAAATACGACACAGACATAGATTATTATCAATATAGCCTATAATTATTAAGTTGCTAAGTATTATGAAGCCTTGCGTAATGGAAAACATAACACTAATGGATAAACTCCAAGCCGTTGTTAGAGTGTCGGCACGTGTAAGCGCTTCTGAATGTCTACTACATAAATGAAGAAAAAATATGTGCGTAATAAACCAGAAAATTATTAATTATTGCTTTTTGATACGCATATATTTTTAGGCTACCGGACTATACAAGCGAGGATTATGTGTTAGCGCCAGAATGAGGCAAATGTATAAAAGTTAATTTATTTATCGTGAAGTATTCACGTTTCACTGAGTTTCAGAAATCATCCTGAAAGCAACTCTGGTGATAACATAATGAGGTTATAAAATTTTCCGTCTTTTACCTTTTTAATCTTTTCATTTCTTCTTTCTTTTTTTTGATTCATGTAGAAAACTCATGGACATGGCAAGATAACTTGAGCTACTGATCTGCAGATACATACATTAGTTTTAGGAATTTACTAGCTGTTTTGGTTTCTACCGCGTTTAATTTCTGAGAAATCCATATAAACTTCAACACTCTATTTCACCCCCTTGGGGGCTGAATTTTTAAGAATCCTTTATTGCCATCGTCATAACACCTACCTGCCAGCCAAATTTCAAACCGATCCGCCCAGTGGTTTGGGCTGTGCGTTGATAGATCACTGTGTCAGTCTTTGAGTTTAAGATACAAACTGGCCGTCCGTGCGTAGATGTGGCTTTAGGAATATCACGGGAATTTTTGAATTATTGACAAAGATAACGTACATGTGCAAATTTTATTTAATTCAGCAAGTGGTTATGAAGATTTTCTCGGAAAAATATAGTTGTATCAGATATTAGATTTTTAACCAGATATTGGTGGGTTATTATAAATACTCAACGATATTTGAGACACTAATATATATTTTTATGAAGCTTTATAATTCCTGTGGTGTTCACGTGTGAACGTCGTGACGTACGAGGAGCTAAAGAGATTAGCAGAGGACAGGGACATTTGGAAGGGACTCCACCGACAAGAGCTGTGCTCTTAAGAATTTGTGGTGTAGGTGTTCACTAAGGATCTCCATCACATACTAAAGATTCCTTGCTATTGAAAGAACTACGTAATTAGCTAAAAAGATAAACTGCGTCTGGAGTTTACTCCTTGACATCGAATATGATTCTGAAGTGGAAGGTGCCTAAGATATATGCGCTGTAGAGTCAAGGTGTAACGTCCGACTACAACTTACAAACAGTTTTTTTACCTCTCATATTTTTATGACATCTTAGGGCCAGCACACACGAGAATTTTAGACGCGGCGACCGACGATTTAGAGGCTTTTTCGAAGCTAAATGCAGCGACTAGACGCTGGAAACGCACACTTCAAGATCCCAGACCCAGACGATTTAGTCGCTAATATATGTTAATTGATATGAATTAACGTTTAAATGCTGTCGCGAAATCGCGATATTGCACCGAGGCAGTCGCACGACTGGTCGCAGAGAGTCGAAAAATCGCGGTCGTCACCCTTAGATCATATTTACATACTACAAGGAGAATATTTAAATAACAATATATATGATTCTTAAATTCTCTGTCGATTTCCAACTCAGATTTAATTAATTTAATAATCACAAGTGCTACACGCACTCCGCTGCCAACCGGGGGTAAGAGTTATTTAATTTGCAGACGGCTGTCGGCCGGAGTATTTCAATAAGCACTTCATCTTAGATGTTTCCGTACAACGTCCGATGAGTTATTAAATGTAGATTTAATTTTATTGTTGTTTATATACTGGGTATTAGTATACTGGTCTTAAGGTCATGGATAGTCAAGGAAGATACATTTGCAAGAAAAGTGAGTTGAAGTATTAGAAAGGGCATGAAAGTAGAATTTAAAATGAGAAAATATGCGTGTGCTTTAGACCACACAACTGAAGTAAAACTCAAACTTATTTTAGATTTAATATGTGGTTACAATGACACAGCAAGTCATATGATATATATTTTTAAATACAAAGTGTCACTAGGATCGATTTTCAGTTCAATCTCCGGATGACACTTTACTGTATACTTTTTTGAATAATGAACGGTAAATTACTTTAGTTAAAGTTATTTTTTTACTATCGATTTGACTTGAGCGAGCACACATTTTTATAACGCTCTCGCCCAAATTTAAGCACGCGTATAGAAGTTTTACTTCAAAAATGTTTTTTTTTTTTTT
>LUGF01014914.1:14492-27552 GCA_001625245.1 Calycopis cecrops
AAGCTTGATCGTCAATTCTTATATTTCGTACGTTTTTTTTTACTTAGGCCTTATTGCCCGACAGGCCTTAATACCCGCAGGTACCTTACGTGTTACCCTTATTAGATATTCAGTGGGCCACTGGAAACTCACACACCGCACTAAACGCGACAACGTAGCAGTCACTTTATGGGATGTCATGTGAGCTCCTAAACCGGACAAGCCTAGTTTGGTTGCAATGTTCGTTATTTATTAACTATGATTAAATATTGTAGATATATTACGTCGGTGCACTACCTACTTATGAACAGCTTGCGCATTCAATGATGATGATGCACCTACTTAATTATTTTTTTGGGTGTAGGCTGGCAAACGAACAGTCGGAGCCATTTTCATGACTACCGACGCCCATAGACAACCGCATAGAGACTTTGATACAGATGTGCTGCCTTCCGTTCTCCTCCCACATCTATGGGCCACCAGCTACTCACACATCGCGCTAAACACGACAGCACAGTTGTCACTTTACGCCAGTCTCGTGTAAGCGATAGTTACCACCACAGTCGTGCCGTCCCAACTCATCTGCATGCAAGCATGCAGTGTGGCACTACCATACTTCATTTATTTTCGATCCTGTTGAACTGTAGTCTCACCGAAAGAGAGAATAAATTTTTTATTTATTTAATTCACCAGGCAACAAAAACGCCCACATTGTTAGTAATGAACTTAAAACTATGTTAATAAATATTAACAAGTTCCCACATGAACTTCATGTACCAACCTACAGTGATTCAGGTAGAAGCAGTCAAGTCTGTCGGCCAACATAGCCAGCACGGGGTGGGGGCTGGCCCGCACCCTGCAGAGCAGCGAGGCGCAACTCTTGCGGATGGTCGCAAAGAAACAATCCACCCGCGCCTCCGCGAACATCCCCGACGCGCTGCAGTTACCATTAAAATATATTCTACTTAAAGAAAATGTAAATCTAGTCTTGGTAGCCATTTGAATAGCTATTGCACATATATTTTGACTAGCTTCCGTCCGCGGCCTCTGCCGCGTGTATTTCGGACTTCAAAAATGATTCAAAATTTTAACTTATTATGTTATTCTGATATGAAAGCTATATTACTGTAAAGTTTCATGAAAATCCGTTCAGTAATTTTTGTGTGAAAGAGTAACAAACATCCTTACAAACTATCGCATTTATAATATTAGTAGGATAGGCGAAACATAGATGTTTGTTTGCCCTATTACAGAGATAACCTCCAATAGACTCAAAATGTCGATTAGCAAAAGTTTGTGTGATATTAAAGCTGGCATGGTTTCTTCTTTAATTTGATCAATTTAGGCCGATCTTCTTCTTCTTCTTCTCTCGGCCTTCGTTAAATTGTGTTTGGATAAAGAGTTGTCGAATAGATAGGACACCGGAAGTGTTGTATACTTCGTGAGTAGGACCACGTAGGACGAAGAAACGGCAGAAATTCTCTTATTAGGTATTTTTCTTTGTTTTAAGATGCTCTGATTGTTGGAGCGCTAACTTGTCCGCACACACCGCACAAAACGCGGCAGTTCAGCTATCAATTTACGCCTGTCTCAGGAAAGGACAATATATGATACTATTAAAGCAAAACCTCACATTTTATCTCTTGAAACTGAATATAATATTATAGACGTGAGTAGAGCAGCAATGAGCCATTATTGATTGCAGCGACATTGTGCAGACGCAATCGGGGAGGCACACAATACCTACATGTAGTAAGTAATACTCGACTGGAAGCGCGAGTTAGAGAAAGACATCTGCATATTCTTGACTTATGACTACAGGCCCTGTGTGTTTATGGGCATCGTGTCGATAGTCACAAAAAGGTGTCCACGATAAGGTTCTCCTCAATGTTATAAAAATAAATACAATGGTATATAAAAACACAGTTGCTTGTATAAAGCTAAAACGCGTGAAGTACAATAATGGCTATTGCTTCGGCAGTACAGTCGCCACTTAAACGTTCAATGTGCTATAAAAATAAGGGTTGAGTATCGCACAGAGTGTTTTTAGCCTTATCAGGAATAAACGGAAGGGTGAAATATGCAGTGAACGTGGATTATTGGAGGAAACATTTTGAAATCCGAACAAGAATAGCAAGGAAATAGCAGCGGAAATTGGTGGAGCGATGTTAGTGAAACATTCGCTTTGTGAAAAAATTTAAGCGCTATAAATAAATAGTAAAAATCATATATTTTATTTGTACTTAAGTGAGTGTAGTGGAACTTATAACAATAAAATAGCTAATGAATGAACAGAACAAAAATTTGAAATTTATAATAATTAATGATCGTCTCTATTGGAAATGATTAAATACTTTAAAATATGTTATCAACTTGTTTTTCGTTTAAAACGCGCAAAACATACCTTGTTTTACGCTGTCAACAAATATGCTAATGAATCAGAACCTTATATCCTTGAGTTTGTAGTCGATATTTGAGTAGTTGATATAAAATATACAAGGGCGGAAGGTAAACGCAAGTTTGACTCTGCGATGCCAGAGGCTGCACAAAATTTCCATTTTCCACACGATTTACCACAAATTAATGCTCCGAATTCGTCGGCGTCTCGCCAATTTATGTGAGGATTTGCATCTAACCAACTGGAGGGAAATCTTCACGGTCGAACTTATTGTTAACAAAACATAGCAAAGGAATTGAGCGGAATTTACTTGTTTTTTTTTTATCGTGATGCAGACCAGAAATATGATTTTAAAAACTGAATATATGTATATACCTATATACGCAAAGCAAAACGTTCGGAAACAGTTTTACGAAAATTGCGCGGACGGAGGAGTATGTATGAGTACTTTTCTCCAATATTTTTTTTTAAATTTCTAAAAGAGTGGCGTCGCTTACAATATATTTTTTGGACATCCAATACTGCTAAGATTCGAAAACAGTCTATCTTTACAGAGATAATTAATGTCCACCTTGGGCCTAGGATACTATAGAGAATGGACGTTCCCCTTTGGCACACCGATACAAATGACACACGTTATTATTGACAAAGTTTCTATGTCTTTAACAAGTGTTGAAAATTCTACACAACACAAATTAAGTACTGCGACCCTAGTTACAATGAAATAACATGCCATATTTTAGTAGGTATTCGGTTTTTAATTACAAAAGACTTTCAATTAGATCGAATGTCGACCTTCACGGGTCCACTGGTTATTATAAAAGTAGGTAGTAACCATCGTGTAATATGGAAGAGTCATCCAACTGATATAAAAAATATGATAATTTGAAATTATGATGGTTAATACCTACCTACACTAGTTCTAATCCTTATAAGGAGTCTGTTATCACGTCAGCCACATACAAAATACTACAGGTAAGCCAATATTCAATTCCTTCTGATATAACAGATGTATATTTTAAAAATGTATTTTTCCTAGAGACGCTGTAATCTTCTTAACACGAGCCGATTTATCGTTTCCGAAATTTTCGCGTCATTTTTTTTAACGGGCATCGGCCTACCACTCGTTCCCAACGCTGCTACTCCTACGAGTATGTCGCCAGGATCGACAGTGGCAACCACACTTGACCCTTTGATATGTTCGTAGGGAGCCCGAGGGAAAAGCTAAATCTGTCTCGGGATCCGCAACGAATTAAATCAGAAGAAAGTAGGAGGAGTAGGAAGTAGTTCAAATGTCCCTCCCTAATCAAAGCGGGAGACGGTATACAAGATTGCAGTGACTTAAATAAGCCAAGAAGAAGAGAGAATATTCTTGTCATGCAAAGAAAGAAAATCATCATAAAGTGGTTTGATACCTATTATTTGAATTCTCATTTGGTGACGTGGAGAAACGCATTTACGCACCGTCATTGGGACTGGGTGGTTGTGCCGAATACACAACTAAAACCATCGAGATAGTCTTCAGTGCCACCCCTATTTAATGTGCGAGTATCCTCTGCTCCCTTCTACAAAAAAGACTCCATAAAATATAACAATTACACGATACGATGTATTGTAACGTGTCAAAACCACACCACTTCTGACTATTGAGAGCCAATCCCTCGTAATACTCTACAAAGATTATTACAGAGGCTGACGCTGGAGCTGGCACGAGACAGGGCTGATTAAGTCAGGTGAGTTAATGCGCTTGATGTGCTCAGATTTCACCAGCCGCGGGGGAGAATATTACTGGAATATATCAGAACACGCAATATAATATTCAAACAGAGAACGTTATGCCAGCGCTGCAAATGGTAAAGAGCTTGTTTTCAGATTTTTAACGACTGTAACTTATCTGACAATATAGTTATAGAGTTTGTGTGAATAACAAGATCATTTATTTTAGTATTGTATTCTTTTAATTTATTGATTTTGACTTTATTTTATTTATTTTATTTTATTCAAGTAACAGAGACTCATTTTTTATTGTTAGTTATACACATCACTTATAACCTTATGTTAGTTTCATTAATTGCACATAATTATGTAGAATATCCACAACAATTAATATATTAATATTTAATATATATACAGATATGTTATTGTTCTGAACCATATGGCTGCCATCTAGGCGTGTGTATTTTACAAAAAAAAATATGTTATGTATTTGCCGATAGCTTGGAGATACGAGACGCCCAGAAAAATGAACAACCGCTACTTCGATTATGAGAAGAGTTTACAAGTTTATGATGCTCGTGACTTACATCGACTAAACGATTTAGAACCATATGGTTAAGAGTTAGAGTCCATTCTTACTCTCGATCGCCCCACAGGCGCTATATATCAGAGTTAGTCGAGACCGTATGAGGCGCTACGAGACCTCTCTGTACGGTCCGCTAAAATATTCCATATTATCGCAGCACGCGGCGCGTGTCCGGAATATGATCATAATATCTATTTCATTCTCACTATCGGTTTTTGCAATAAATAAAATTTAATAAAATAGACATGGACCAGTATATTCGACACGTTTAACTATTATTGATAACTAATAAAAAAAGATTATGAGTAGATAGTAGTTGAAGTACTTGTAAGTTTTAAGGAAATTTTAAGTTTAGTAAGAGCTAATATATTTTTTTTTATCTACACTAATGTTGTAACATTCTACTTATGTTTTCAATACTTGACTTATAATAACTACTATTATAGCTCAAACAACAAAATACTCAATTTAAGCAATTTGACATGATGTTATAATATCCAAATCGATATAGTAAAATCTCATTATAACACTGTGTGAGAGCGAGAGAGAGAGAGTGAGTGGTGAGAGAGCCTTATGTCAAAATCTTTAAAAGCGCGCGCTCGTTCCTGATTGGCCCCGCGCGCCCTGCAGATGCGCTCTCATTGGTTAGATTTTAATGTCGTCGAGTTCGCTGTGACGTAGGCATGAATTTAATGTTTCGCAATATTTTATTAATTGATTAATTGCATTCGTGAAGATAAAGTAGTGTATGTAACTGCATATAACACGGGTATTAAAACACTCGTGTTACTATTTTGAAACTCGCGTTCGCTCGTTTCAAAAAATCACACTCGTGTTTTAATACCCTTCTATACAGGGTTAAATGTAATTAACGCAAGACTTCTTGCAGGCAGCATGTCTACATCAATACCAACAACATTTGTTCTACGACTTTTGAAAATTAATAGTTTTTAAAATTTTAATATTCTCATACAAAATTAATATATTGCCTCTGAACTATCATTTAGTCTGCGTGCGGCTAAGAAAATAGCGCGGGAAACGCGCGCGGCAAGATAGGGGCTCCCGCGCATCATTCTTACAAGATACAGAGTAATAAATAATAGAGGGTGCAAAACATTTTTTGTTTTTATTTTTTTTGTGCTATTTATCTAGATTCGTAAAAAGTCGTAGAACAAATGTTGTTGGTATTGATGTAGACATGCTGCCTGCAAGAAGTCTTGCGTTAATTACATTTAACCCTGTATATGACAGTTGCATAAACTACTATTATATATCTTATATTATGTTGTAATGAAGCCGAATTGGGGCACTACAAAGAGGGCGCTAGCTCTCATAATATAGCCGTGAAGTGATGGCTATACTGACACGTGTAGTGCGGTTTGTAAGTTTCCAGTGGTTCATATGAAGAGAGGACTGGGAGGACATAGTGAGGGACTACATAAGGCAACTGTATAAAAAATATGCGGATGTCTATGAACATCGTTAGTCATCAACAGGCTCCAAATACTGGTTTATAGTTTTATACTATGAAAAGATGGGGTAAGGCAAACGAGCAGCCTAAGTCACCAAATGTCTCCAGATAATTATGCCAAATTGGACACGTTATTCGTGCTATTCTTCAAAAATACTAAGTTCTTTAGTAGTATTCTCTCCTTCGTTAGGAACAGCCGGCTGAAAATGTTTAAATAAATAAATACTTCTTAATTATGAATACAATTCATATTATGACGTGTTAGTAATATAAATCTTACAAAGTATATCAGTAATAAATAAACCTTTGTATTCAAAAAATTTAAGACATGTATTTCAGACGCAATATTTTATTTCTGTACATATCGACACTGTCTAAGGTGTATACAATTCTGATATAATAAGTCAGCGCCATTCTGAATACCCTCATTGTTCACGCGGCGTTAAATTAAAACTGGATATCGCGATTAAAACTCAGCTCAATAGAATTGAACGGCCTAATCCGGAGAAAAAGGATGGGGTCAGTTTAGCAGGAGATAGATATCGAGAACAGTAGATTGGGTGCTTTTTATATGGAGGGCAATCCAGAGAGAATAGAAACGTAACGAAATTGCATGGTTCGTGCACGTAGTACGGACTATTAAGAGGCAGTCAGACAGTTCAAGGAGGAGTATTGCCGTTTCGCCGAGGCCAATTATAGCTGCTGAAACATCAATAAATAAAGAAAATAATATACCAAAATACCTGGAGCATGAAGACAGAAAAAAATGAGGAAAGAAAAAGAAGCGAGGAAGGAAGGGATGAAACAAATAAGCACGGAATAAACAAGCACAAAATACATAGTTATCATCAAGTGTACCTACAAGTCTACATTTAATAGTATAGTATATTCAATAATGCATTAACAAAATTATTTAGTGTTGTGTGGCTAGTGAGAGTATAATTGTAATTTAATAGCTTTTGTTTTATTTTGCTATTATTAATTTTATTAAGAGTTTAGCACTAAGTAGATCGCCATCGACAGGTAGTTCACGCTCACACATTGGAGCCCAAATGGTCCCGTACAGTTTGATTTCAGAGGAATTTCCTCCCACGGACCCTCTGATTGTGGAATGAACTCCCTGCCGAGGTTTTCCCTGAGGGCTACAATATGGGGTTCTTTCAAGAGGGGAGTCAATAGGTTCTTAAAGGGTCGGCAATGCGCATGTGATGCCCCTTGTGTTGCAAGCGTCCATAGGCTACGGTAACCACGTACCATAAGGTGGGCCGTATGCTATTTTTGCCACCATCGTGGTATAAAAAAAAAAGTGGAAAATGAATCGTTATGTCATTACCCTTTTTGCTTCCATAAATGTCATCGATATTTTTCTTGCCTGCATTTTTCTCATAATGACTAATAAGGACAATATCTGATATACCTAATATTATCACCTGTTATTCCAAAATCTCGGTATTTCACATTAGTGACACAACCGCGCCATCGCCCTGAGGCGTATTAATTCTTAATCCGCTGTTAATTAGTTCTTTCCGAACGATTGCTGGCCGTCAACGGGCGCGCGCGGCCCAACCGTCGAGTGCGTCTGTGATGTAGCGCAGGAAGCAACGAGGTACTTACTTACTACATGCAATTTTATTATTTAAGAAGTAAGTTAGTAAGTTTATTAGAACTTTACTGCTGAATATGCGTACAGTATAGAGAGAGCTCAACTAAATGTCACCATTTCTTTTCATGCGAGCGGGATCGTTTCTTAAAATATCGGGTAGAGCTCGATCATTGCGTTGCACAATTCCTTACCGGCCACAGTAACTTTACCTCTTCGTGACTGCTCGACTGCGGTTAACAAATACCAACTAACGGCGCATTACATCATTTGGAAGTGTATTGTTTGGCAAAACCATAATGTCTTTCATATCTAAAGTAATATGAAAATAGCTAATCCCTACATTACCTACGTCTACATAGTATCTAAATGTATTTGTACATCTCTTAGGAGGGAGCATATTGGTAAACCTCTCAGATCACATTCATAATGAAATCCCCAAATAATTGGAGCTCACGTTGCGTCTGGAACGACCTTAATTGTCCATTGTTCCCTAATTTGTTCGTGTCGCCACTGTCTCTAGGGAAGGCTACTGGACATTAGACAATACCACACTGACACACAGCCGGTATACGCGAAATTAGACCTTATCGTTCAAACATAAGAGCTCACACGTTGCAATGGCCGCGATGGTCTTCATAAACTTTAGTTCCAGTGGGCTAAATCGTATCAGCATGTAGAATGACTGTTGTCATGTTTTATCCTTGTTCAGATAACGAATTAGATGCGTGTGCGAGTAGGATAAAACACAAATTGTACGGTTTTACTCTGATGAAGCAGATGGATATACAGCATTACATTTTTATTAGCACAAAGTGTCTTTGAATTGATTGTATTGTTATTTACAAACAGGGTTGGCTCTTGTCAAGTTTTATAAGGCTGTATACAAAGTTAGGTACTCTTGGCTGTGAATGGGTTCCTAAAACTTTATTATTGATGTTGAAGTTGGGGTGTTTAGAGTTTCTCTTATGATCAGACTTATTGTGTGACGTTATCAATTTAATATTCATTTTATTTTAATTACTTATTTATTATATTCTGATAGAAATACATACATGCAATGTGTTTTCTCTTCAACTTGAAGTTCGAAATTTATTTAGATATTGATGGCAAGTTAACATAAAGCTTAAAGGAACGATATAATTCGCAATAAATTAATCCATCATGACTTAGTAATATAATTAAATCGTCATGACATCGAAACAATATTCTTTAAAAACAGTGAACTGTTAATGTGTTAACTGTTACATCAAAAGATGCTATTAAGGTAATGGAGAAGTATTGGTAACTTGTAAAACCAAATTATTTATCCCACCACCCACGCATGTCATCTGCACAAGCAGAAGGTATGCAAGTGCATTATTTTCTCTAAACCGATCTAAACATTCTCGAACCGGCAAAAATGCTACATGCAATATGACGGCCCATTTATTTCAACCAATAAGTCGCTAGTATCGTCGCGAGTGTGACTGTGTTCCGCTAACGATTGAGCGTTCCGATCCCGGTCGTGGGTGACTGTAATACAAAAACATTTTTAAATCATCAAACATTCATTAGACAAACAAATTTCCCAGAAAACTAGCGAGATAATCTTCTCATACGACAAATTCGACTCCGTGCCGGGACAGAACCTCTTAAGTAATTTAATCGTTCGTAACATTTATATAAATCCGAATAAATACAAGAACAGGTTCAATACAGAAAAGGTTTTATATAAATGATAGGCTCGCTAAAGGATATACTCATATATCATATGACTCATTTCACCATATTCGGTCTCCTTCTAGAAGAGTATCATTAAATAGCAATTAGGTGCGGCCGTGCTCTTAACGACGTACCGAATATTTTTACGACAACATTACAGGAGGATACACTGTCATTGTATATTTCTGTAATGTGTTATTACGAGTTCGGCATATTTACTTAATTAAAGGAGACTGGTGAAACTGGGCTTGGCTATTACAGGAATCGGACAAAATTTAAAATTCATAATATAATTTTTAATAATTATTAGTATTTCAAATAACGTCGGATTCTTCAGCAAAATCATTTCGTACAAAATAAGAAATTATTAACTACCGGTTATACAAAATGTTGTCAGTAGTAAAAATAGTCGTGACTCGTGCGATTCATTCGAATTGTATTTCTTTTTGTGTATTTTTTTTTGATGACATGTAAAGTAAAAGCAAAATAAACGACATAACTACATCATTTGCAAATATTGTTGTCTATTTAAGGCATATTTAAAATACATATTTGTTACTCAATTGTTAAATATTTTGATTTTTAACTGGCAAATATATTGGTTAACCTGGATAGTCTGTGGTGGTTAACTGATTTTTCAAACTGAAACGTCATTATTCATTTGACTTGGTTAGATATAATCATGGGTATGCAACTTAGATCATTAATATAGTCGAAAATAAAAATCTATCACCACGCCATCTAATTGAGGTCACAAAGAAATAAAAGACAAAAATGACAAACAAGCTCACTAGATGACATACACATTGCGACATCATTTTAAAAATATGTAATTAAAGGTTATTTTACATTATTAGTTCATATAAAATTAATAGTTCGTTACTAGTATAATTAATACGCAAAAATAATAAAGTTAAACGACCCAATGAAAAATTAAATGTGTTGTTAGAAATATTTTTTGTCAGAAAACTAACCTCACTTTTAACTACATAATTCCCAATATCTCTGATAACCCAAAGAACAAAGCTTAACTTTTTATATTTATAGAATCTGTATGTTCTAATCTACTTTACCCTCCATAAATAATCAATGTAATGATCAGGCCCAAGGTCCTAAGAGACTTGCCAGTCTCCTTTATTAGTTAATACTCATTTGAATGAGTATAAGAATAACTGATATAATTCAAGAGTCCATCAATCTGAAGCAAGGAAAATCATCTTTCCGAGACCTTGAATGCGAAGGTGCGTTGAACATCCTCTCACCCGGTGGACTGATGACCTGGTCGAGATCTCGTGAGCGCCGCTGGGTGCGAGCAGCTCGTGGCCGTGACCTGTGGAGGTCGCTGGGAGGTCTGTTAGGTAGTGAACGTTTTCTGGCTGCTGCTGCTATGATGATAATTTAAAAGTATAATGAAAATAAAAACGATTATTTTATTACTTAAATCTGTGTCTAAAGTCTGCATGATGTCTTGTTTTGCGACTGTGGATTGTGTCCTCCATTCCCCTCCCTCCTCCATAGGCCCCGGCTACTTGCACACTAGACAAAACGCAACAGCACAGCTGTCACTTTACGCCTGTCTCGTGAAAGCGAGAGGTACCTCCCCGATCGTGCCAGCCCAATCTTACTGATTTTTACCACATATCAAGGTTGTTAATGAAATGATAAAGACACACAGACATGACAGGATTTATAACATCCATTAAACTAACTAATACATTAATTGAATGTTGATGAAACATTGCGTGAGCTCTGGTGTTGCGGATGTCTATCAGCCTCGGTGATCATTTCCTTGGTGACTTTCACCTTGTCTTGAAAAGAACCTGTGAACTCTGAGTCGAGTCGCGCGTACATGTATAACTCTCAGCACAACTCTGTGCGAATATTCAAACAGGGGAGGAGAATATATAATTATATGCCAACTCCGCCATCTCGAATTCTCCAAGAAATGTGTCTCAGTCCTTATTTTTTACCTTCCCATTCATTTGCGAAACGACTTTGTAATGGCATTCAAGTAAATTCTTTCATTTCGTTTGAAACTGTCTTACTGCTGAATTATTTGTTTGGTTTGAGTTTTAAAGTACTTTTTTCTGACTTAATAAACCGCAAGATGGTGGCTTGTTTATTTCGTGGCGTTGAGTTGAGCGTTAAGTTAGATTACTTTGCGATGCTGAGTTTTTTTTAAATCTCAAGTATTAATAACTATTCTTTACAGCCATGGAAAAAGGTAATGGAGATAAACTCGTTACAGGCCTTTTGTTAACTTCTACGCCGGAGCACCGTGTGGTTTGGTCGGTTCAAGTCCGACATAACCATCTCTGTTATCGCCCTTGCTGGGAAGGTACCGTTGGGGTTTCCACACGAAAAAAAAAGGTTATGAAAATGAGCGTTTACGTTAGCGTTAAGACGATACGACCGAGCAGGTTCTTTTTCGGACCAGCCTATTTATTCCACAATGAAGTAGAGCCATTATTACAAATATGAAAGCTCAGTAGTTATTGGCTCATTTCATAATTATCAGTCAACATCAACATCAGTCGCCGTATAGCAAATTATAATTTAATCAGCTATGCTCCATTGTTTCACCTTCGTAAAATCTATTTCAAGGGAACTCCACGTTAAAAAAATTTTCACGATACAAATGTTTATGTTATTCCAGATTGTTATTTATCTTTTTGGCTAAATTGTATTATTTATTTTGCGTGAAAGGGTAACAAACATTCATCTTTCGCATTTGTAATTTGAGTACAACATGTGAAATATTAAAGCGGTATATTATATAAATTTCAAGTATTAATATTCCAACGTCGTTTTTAAAAATGTTGATTGCGTTAACTTTTATAAAATTTTAATTTTATGTTTCGTTCTGCTGGTAACTAGTTTATTACTTTTCGAGTTAATATTTCAGCGGCTCGTGGGTCCGACTTGACCCCGCTGTTGTGGACTGCCGAGAGTAATTAATTCTATATTTTGACGTCCTTCACTCTTTTATGTCTTAATGAGCTTATTCTTTACTTTAATGAGTACCTAGTAAATTCAAACGAGCAATCTGAGCTATTTTTATAACTACCCACACCCATATACATCTGCATAGAAGTTCAGACAGACACGTTGACCTTATTCCTTCTCTAATGAGCCTCCGGCTACTAACATACCGCACTAACCACGACAGCACAGCTGTCTCTTTACGCCGGTCTCGTGTAAGCGAGAGGCATCTTCCCGGTCAAGCCGACCCAATTCGGCTACATGCATGCAAGCAGAGTGGCAGTACCTGTTACTAATTTAAATAATTTGCTTTCATCTTTGTAATAAGTATGATTTCATATAACTCATATTTTAAACATTATACAGGCTTAGCTTTTTGTCACCGGCAAAATTTTTAGGTTTGGTTCGGAATCAATAATACTTTCTATTTATGAAATAGAAAAAATAAAAAAAATAAATACATACAATTACTTTGTCCCATGTTATAAACATATTAATTCTTGGTCACCACGTGGCATCTAGCTCGCGTGTCGGTAAACCCGACGTCCTTGACCTTGAAGTCGATACATTTGGTGTACGAACAACGATCTATGTGTTTTTAATGACCACTTCAAATCGAGTTTT
>LUGF01014914.1:34641-45911 GCA_001625245.1 Calycopis cecrops
CTCTGTGCAATGTTATCTTATACTGCTGAAGGGGTTTTTATACTAAAAGGGTATCTCCAGCCTCCATTTGCCTGTCACAAATATTCACTGGTGAAACTAAGTGAGCCGAGAAACACCAGATGTTCCACATCAGCGTCACACGAGACGCAAGAATATAATTTGTGTAAACACACTCGCGCGTGCTCCGGTAGGGGCGCTAGTGTGATGTAACACGAGGTGTTGTTCGTAATAAATTGTCTGTAATATGATAAAAAGTACCACAAACAGGTGACATGAATAACGGTACAATTTGTAAGTTCTTACCACTTTCTTGTACTCTTACGTAGTATCCATATACTTTATAGTTCTTACTATTTTTTGGCATTAGAACTACAAGAAAATGACACGCAGATAAATATCATTCATAACTCAATGAAGGGTCTTATATGGCGTATGATATGAATTCTCAGCAATAAGTTACATATTAGCAGTTGGTATTTCCACTAATTATAGTGTCAAACATAAAATCTAAATAGGCGATGAATACAGACATTAACTCTTTCCTCGTAAATCTATTTTCGGTACTTTTATAACTACATTGACCCTTTTTACCCGCCTGAGACAAAAGGAGGAAAATGTTTTTATTTCAATGTTTGTATAAACGTAGATTTATATATTCCTTGGAATAATCTGACTGGCTGGTCGAATGTAAATTTTACGAGGTTTGTCTCCATCATGTGAGTGAGACTGAGTTTTATGTTTTTCAATATTCTCTAATAATGTGCTTTGGTTTTGTAACTAAGCAGCACTAGTGAATTATGTATAAAGTGCTTGAACAGAAAACTAGGAAATTCTTACGAAACAATAATTAATTCGTTAGGTAAATATATGAATAGTTAGACAAAGTTGACACGAAGATCCGTTAATAATATATTTAACGATACGTGTGATAATTTTTTTTATTTTTAAAGAAGACGTTTTTCAGATCAAATGTTCACTTCGAGCTTCACGCTGTAATAAGCTGTTAGAGCTACCAGTAAATAAGGAGCTTCGACTCGCAAGTATCAGAGTAAGTAATTTAACTTGATACAATTTAACTAGAATATTCTCTCGACCTGGCGGCGAGCCAAGCGGCTTAGATGGCAAACAAAATAGAGAATCGCACTTTTAGCTCAGGAAAATAATTACATTCTCATTGCCAATTATATATTAGTATGTATTCTTATATATTCGCTACCTACAGTATGTTATTTAGATTTGTATGATGTGTTTTACAATGAGTATTTATTTACTCGCAGTTTATTGTTTGCCATGGTGGATCAGAGCTTTACTATTATGGGGCCGATCTACTAAAAGTGCTGTGGATAGCCACGAACGTCGTAAGTTTTTATATAAAATAGTTTTTTAAGCAAACGAGCGGTCTGAGACACTTTCTTATATTTCCTACTAATATTATAAATGCGAAAGTTTGTGTGTTTGTTAGTCTTTCACACAAAAATTACTGAACGGATTTTCATGAAACTTTACAGTAATATAGCTTTCATATGAATAACATAATAAGTTAAAATTTATAGCGATTTTTGAAGTCCGAAATCCACGCGGACGAAGCCGCGGGCGGAAGCTAGTTAGTTTCATAAACTACAAAAATAATAAAGCGGAGTTGATAACTTTTTAATAAGCGTATACTGAATCCATTGAAGTGACTAACGGGGTTATTAAAAGAATAACTTCCAGTTAGAATCTTACTCCATTAAGCGAGTAAGTTAAGATAATTATGAAGTTTAAGTTTGCGGCGGAAGTTGGCGCACACGGCGCAACTCAATGTAAAGTTGCTCTTCTAATCTCACCGGCGAGAAAAATATTATAATGTATTTTATTATGTTAAATGTAACTTATCTTTATTATCTTTTTGATATTATATTAAATACGTAAAATTATGTAAAATTATATAAATACCGTCAACTATGTATGCAAATAATTTTATGATTATATATATAGGTAATTTGCGCCTTTTGACTAAGAGGCTTAGAGCAAAGAGCTCTTAAAATATAAATGATCTTCGGCAATCGGCATATAATAAAATAAATGACACATAAAATAAAAGGGGCAAAGTGAATTGTTTCACTCCGTGTACCCTTACACATTGGAAATGCTTTGATGTTTGCGTCTAATATGGAAGTTCTTTTACTGCTAAATCTCGGAGTGGAGGATTATAATTATGATTTAATTTTTTGCTTATTTATATATAATTATAAATCGTGATCATTAAAATGTGTGTAATATTAGTGATTAATTACATTCAGTTAGAGGCATGATATTTTATTTGTTCCTTTTCATGACTACCGACGCCCATAGACATTCACATAGAGTTTATACAGATATGTTGCCCTCCTTCATCCTCCATGGGCCACCGGCTACTTACAGACCGCACGAAACGCAATAGCACCGTTGTCACTTTACCAAGTTCCGGCCCAAATCGGCAGCATTCATGTGTTAGATTTAAATATACACCCCTATATCCGTTAGAACATTATTATAGAATATCATTTGATAATTATTAACAGTCAACTAGAAGTTGGAATTTATTACGGCTCATATGATATGACTTTTTTGTACATAAGAAAATAATAATATAATAACAGACAAGCTTGCGACCAACTTCACCTGGCCAACATCGAAGGCGGACGGAGCGTAAACAACCAGCACACGACAGCGCCACTCCCCGGGCGACGGAACGTAATTTAAATTTAGTCATTTACTTAACGGAATTTACCTTGTGTGTTACGAAGTTACAAGCTACTTACAAAGAAACACAAACATAAAAGTTGATACAAAACTAAGTGGGAAACAAATATTTGCTTCGTTCGCTACAGTAATAATATTTTCTCTACATTGCGTGTAAATTACGAAAAAAAATAACAGAATAATAAAATGTTTATATAAATGTCGGGTGTACATTGTAATGACACGACAAGTTCGTTTGAAGGGTCTTTAATGTATGCTCTGTACCAAGTATGTACTATTGTAACTTTTTTTGTAATTCAAAACTAAATATATATGATATTATATAACTTTTTTGTAATTAAAAACTTAATATATATGAAATTTAGTTTTTAATTACAAAAAAATGGTATGTCATCGTAAGTAAGGTAAACTATTTATGTAAAATTTTCAACACTTGCAAAAGACAGGAACTTAATAATTACCGTAAACAGAGAAAAGAAAAAAAAAAGTTTTCCTCTGTCTACTATAATCACATGTGTCTTATATATCAATATGTCAAATGCATTGTGTGTGTAAAGTTTCATTTATTAAATTAAAGTATAGTATAAAAAATTATTATTATTAAATATTAGCGTAAACTATAAGTGTTCTCTTACACGTAAACTATAAGTGTGCGAAATTTCATACTCCTCCGTCCGTGCAATTTTCGTAAAAATGTTCCTAAAATTTTTGCTTCACGTATTTCACGTTATATGTATTATGGGGCTGCACATTATATTGCGTGTGCATGTCACTGGACTCCTCCTAAACGACTGGACAGATTTGGACGACTTTTTTGTGTATTGAAGGGCACATTCGCTCGGCAGATGGCGCTACAGTGAGGGCGCTGCATAACGCGTGTGAAACTACGGGGCACAGGTAGTATTCTATAAACAACAACAACAACACATCTTCACGCCACTTCCCTGGGACGTTATACTGTAAATATAATAAGTATAAAAACATTATGTTCACCGTTTTGACATGAACATCGATGTTACATAAGAGTGGATGGATTGTTTGAATGTAGCCCTTGGACGGATCGTATGTTTAACTCTGGGACTTTTTTATAAAATATTACTACAACAGAAGTTTAGATACAATGTGTCTACCTATTTTATGAACATAATGTTACCTTAGTAATGTGAACAATGTAAAAAATGCGAAAATTTGTATGTACGTTTTTATACTTTCACACAAAAAAAAATTCTGAACTCATAATTTGATACAGATATAATATATTACATTCTACAACGAATTAAGCACACAATGGATGGTTTCAATGTGATTGATTTCAAAAAAGATTATTGTTAAAATTATATGTATTTATGAAAACTGTTTGTGTTCCTTAAGTAAAATAAAGAGTTAAGTAATAAGATTTATTAGAAAAAAATATTTACTCTCTTTAACATAGTCATTTGCGAGAAGACTAGTGCCTAAAAATATATACACAGCGACCATAGTGAGCGACCACCATGTTGCTAGTACAAAGAAAATATTTCAAGTTCAATTTTGTATCATCTATAGAACTCCTCATTTCACACAAGAGCATATTTTATTTTTAGAGAAATGAGTATATTATTCGAACCAGTTCAGTAATAACAAATTATTCGCCCTCCATCTTAAATAAAGAAGTGCAGTAACTGTGGAGGCGCGATGTCGTGTGTCGGTATCAGAAATTAGCCGGCATTCCGAAGCGACGGATTTGTCACGAGCTAAAAAAAACAAATCTAAAGCTGCAAGCTGCCGCCTCACTGACAGCGTTCTGTATATTTATTTATATGTTCTTATTATTACTAAAAACACTATTTTTTAAGGTTATCAATTATATTTACCGTCAGTTCATTTAAGTACTATATTATAATGATTCTTACTACACTGACATTCTTTAAGTAAAGAATAGAAAAAAATATTATGCACAGACAGGTATCGTTAATAGAATTTTCAATGAAGGTAAGAAATGAGATTTAATATGTACCACGACGTGTTAAGAGCTCGGCTCTTGATATTCGAGGCTTGAAGCGGGATGTATATATATTTCCCCTGTTTTTAAAACTGCCAACCTACACCACTAATATTCATATCGCTCACACTGCGGCCGACTCGCACAACAACACGAGCAGACGCAGCTCCGCACATTCCGGTCCGCTCCGCTCGTGGCGGCGCTCACGGCACACAACAAGCACGTCTCGTTTCCGCCGCGCGCCGCACATTTGCACTTCAATTAGAACCTCTACGCCATCACCAGAGCACACGCTGCGCCGCGAGCTTTATGTAATTAACTTTGTTTTTAGTAGGTAGCATTTTACAACGCGTTGCACAGCAAAGGGTGTCACTATGTTGAGTCTTAAGAAGACCTCTTTAGAAGTCTTTTTGTATGCTTTCGTATCATTTATCATAATATTATAGCATATAGGACGTTACTCTTTACATTTACTATCTAACAGTGAAATATTTTAGATCGTTTAAGGCACACGCACACAATATATTAAAGACACTGAGCGAGAAAAAAATATTGAATGAGAGTTAAAAAATCTTTCTAAGTTTGTGTACGGTAGATATATGGATGAAACACCGAAAACCATTACTTACATTAATATCCATTTGTTGTAGAAGAAATTCATGAGGCGATTTTTTAACTTCTTGTAGCATGCCGTATAAGTAATTGTGAGGTAATTCTTACTAGCTTGAAACACGTTAAGACATTACCGCTGATTTGCTCTTGCAAATTGGGCCGACACGAATGGGCGTGGAGTAAGGACTCCACCTCTCCCCAACAAGAGATTAAATGACGAAAAATTGTTATCACGCTTTATACCAGGCGACTGCGAGCACGGGGTGAATAACCCCGGCCAGCCATAGTCGGCGATCAACTGCGATACAGCGTGTACGTAGATAGAAAAAACTTTAAAAAATTCCTATGGCTAAACTATTGCTCAGATTGATCTGTTGATATTTGAGCAGGCTGGAAACTATATACTAAATATGTGGTTTCATTTAATGGCTCTCACTTTTATCAACCTTGTATAAACATATAGATAAACATCGATGACGTAGACGGGATTCGAACTCACGACCCCTGGCGCAACATGCTCCGCTTATCCGAGCCCCGTACCACTGCGCCAGCGGTCGTCAATTATTTGTTTCCATAAGTTGAAACTCTTTATAAAACAAGTATGAAGTATATATTTATAAAATACACTTTATGATGGGGAATCATTTTAAAAAGTTCAAATCAACCTTCTTTGATCTCTAAAGAACTTTTTAAAATTATTTAGCAAGAGACCTAAATATGACCTTAGCGCCTTTGATCAGTTGTCCGCTACAATTGTTGTCATGAAGATTAATATTTGGCTCTAATTTTTTTTATAGTATAGGGGGGCAAACGAGCAGTCAGAGCCATTCTCATGACTACCGACGCCCATAAACATCCGTATAGAAACTACACTGATGCGCTGCCCTCCTTTCTCCTTCCACCTCTATAGGCCATCTATTATAATTTCAAGAGTCTTGTCATAACTGGTATCATCATCGAGCTGGTCACCATGAGATACAAACGTTATTTATTTCATCAAAATGTTCTCATATTATTTAAAAGATTTCAGCTCAAAGCCTCCATCTTGTAATCAAAATTCTAAAGAACGCACCGCTTGTGAATAAATTTCTGCGAGGAGTGAAACTTCAAATGAGTACGCGCTTTCATCTGCTCTCGGATCAATGGGCAGAGATGAACATGGAAGGGAAATCTTATTATTTTTATTACTAACTTAATACGATTTTTTTAATAACGAGTGGAATGTTTCATAAATGTATTAGATTACTCTGTACATAGCTAAGATTTGCTTTGAAGTATTGTTTTCGTTAAAAGTGAAGTAACTAATAAAGATATTAATCGCTCTTAAAGAATAATGTTCAATATTTTTTTTACCAGCACAACTGATACAATCGTGTCTCTAATTGCCAACAAAAAAATTTACTTGGTGGATTTTTTTTTATTGAGAACTGTTATGCTGTGGATGACTTAGGTGTAACTTAAACACCGTCTAAACAACTCTAAAGCCAGCGTTGAAAGACGACATGAAACAATAATTACTTTTGTCCCATCGCGCAGATAATTTTGAAATACGAAATAAAATGATCAAACGAATTAATATAGGCTTAGTGTATTTCATCCAAACTTACGCTGGTCGGGCTGACCCACAAAACGCTGTTGCTGAATGTGTAACTCATGTCCACGCGGCTACACATCTACATTGCTACGGCGGCGCCGCGGCGCTACGAGCGTTAGCGACCGGAACGGAGGCGAGGCTTATTAGATAAATAGCCGTGACGAGTGAATTGAAGTTGATATTTAAACACTGACGACAAAATCCTATAAATCGACATAAAAATATGTCTATATTCTTAGGAGGTCTTAAGTTTACGCAGATTGTTTTGAACCACATGTGATGCCATCTAGGCGTGTTCAGCATAATTATTGTAATATCGGTGTGGGCCGCCAGAGGCGGTTCGGTCGCTGTTTTGCCGGGCGCGTTGTTCGACGCGTGAGTTTAAGAGCGGCCATTGTTGTTGAATCTCTTGAGAGATCGGCGCGTAGTTAATTGTTAACGCCCTTTTGTTTTACGCCTTGTTTGATGCCGCTGAGATCGGACGCGTACAAAATTTAAGATTTGAGTTGTGATCCATAATATAATTTACGTGTTGTTTTCCCTGTTAACATTATCGGGAGTGTAAATTAATTGTTTGGACTAATATTTGAACTTATGTGTGTTTGTGAACGTGAATAGTTGGACAAAAGAACCCCTGTTGAAAAGGCTTGCTGCAGATTCACTTGGTCGGCGGGTTGGGGCTTCACGGAAGGCTAAGTATATCTCATTACAACTTAACATTTACGACCATAGGTTTTAGAGGTTAATGTGATATATATTAAGCCGGACCCCGGAGACACAAGGTAATTGCACCTACTAAGTTTAATATAGCTCTGCGTAATCGCAGACAAAGTTCTTTCTGTATTGTCCCCTGAGTATATCGTCACTTCCACTGCGCAATAAATCCAGGGTTAGAACTGAACACAGATGTTACTCGTTGTAATAAAACAATTTTAACGGTTTTTGTCTCGGTTTATTTAATTATTTACAATGAGAGCTGTAAAACTTTTGAAACGCCGAAAAATCTTGTCAATCCACGCTTGTACAATGTATAGTGTACTATTTTTTATGTATATATTATATTGTTCTAAGATACCTTTATTATGCAATGAACAAGTATGCAGTTGTAATGTTTGAGTATTAATACACAAGGCTGTGAATGAAAAAGTTATATGTTGAATAGATGTGTTAGTAAATTTTCATTAATTATGAGAACCAAAAATATTCCCTTGAAAGTGAACACAGATACACACATACAACACGCCGCGTCGTGTGAGTACACTGATACTTGCGCGTGTAAATAATTAATAAAGAAAAACGGCAAGATCTGTATCGCTTATTTTGAAATTATGTTTTTAATGTGTCGTCATTAAATTTGTTACACTTATAAAGTAAGTAAATCTAAATATTTAGAAGTAATTATTTTAATTTTAAAAGTTCGTAAAAAGGCTATTTTATTGTTTTTTCAAAACTTGCCATATGTAAAATAAAAAAATATTGGAAAAAGCTATTATATAGGCTATTATTAAGTGTTTAGTTATTTAGATTTTTTTGCATGTATTTATGAGTATTTTTAATAATTAAAATACAAAACTTCCATTTGTTTAAGCATGGATTATGCAAAAAACTATTTTATAGATAATTTGTTCATAATTATTTGACATGGCAACAATTGATATTGACAACTATCATAGACCAAATCATATGTCATTATCTGTAGGTACCTACTAGGTAAGTGTCAAAACTGTCAATCAAATGCCTGAGAAATGAATTTACAAAGTAAATTAAAAACATTAATAACTTGTGAATGCTAACATCTATTAATTTGATAATTTAAAGTGTGGTTATCGGTGATATAATGTACCAAATACATACTACTTTAAGCACTTACATGCTTATGAATTTTTTATGAATTTGCGATACGGGAGTCCCATACAATCCTGCCGTTATTCTTTCAACACTTGTGTGCGTGTGTGTATCTCACTTGAACATTAATTATCAAATCTTATATTCATGTGTTCATTACAACTATTGAATTGTGATACGTTAATTGTACAGATTACAGTCAGGATCATTGTCAGGAGGATTGATGTTAAATCAAAAATATTTTTTATTCAGAAATATGTATGGTTTCTTTCTGTTAAATTTAAACGAAATCAAGAAATGGAGCTAGTGAAAATGTACTAAAAGTCAAATTAAATTAAATACATTTTTCTTTTTGCATGGAATTGTAGGTTTTTTAAAAATCGCAAAAATATATAAATGTTAGGTACCTTAAAAATGTCTCGATTTCGTCTCGAATTTCATCTCCAATACAGTAGTGCATGCATCTAAAAGCCATTTCACTCGAAGTAGCACACAGTAGTGCTCCAGACAAGGCCGCGCAGGACTGCGCAGTCCAGACGCCAGATAATTCGTGGTAGTCGCACGGCGCTTGTAAATGGTTTCCTTCTTATTATTGTCGTTTCTTCTTCACTCTCACTATCGGAGCTGTATATCACTTAACGTTCATGTATTTCATATGAGCACTGAACAATAAAGGGATAGAATCAACGTTCGTTCTTTTCTACAAATATTTATTGGCTTTTCCCCGCGGCTTCGCTCGCTTTGTAGCCCTTCAATAAATATGTATCAATGAACACTATATAAAAATAGAACTTCAATTTAATTCCAATATTTGCCATACATTCTTTTTGACCCTTCTATTTTTTTAATTTAAAATATCCTGGCATTTCTAATACCTGTAAAAATATGTATATGACGGCGCCTGACCTAATTAATAATTGAAAAACAACACCTGCATCACGCAGGTGGTGTTTGTGACAAATAAGTAATTAACAGACGATCTATATAAAGAAGGTTCACGCCCACTAGAGAGATCTTTCGAGTGTCAGTGTTCGCCCGGTGTACTTGCGGTACCGTGGCCACGTTACATAGTGGTATCGTTAGTCTGTCCAAAAGTGTGATATTTAGTAAAAGTTATTAGAAGTGAACTACTGTGTTTTATTAAACAAAGTGTGAATCCAAGAGTTGTTTTATTACCAACGTAGAACATATCATGTCGGCCATCCTAACCTTACATATACAAAGTTTCATGTTAATCGATCGAGTAGTTTAGGCGTGAAAGCGTAACAAACAAACTCAAATCCACATTAATAATATATGTAAAGATTTCCTTTATCACATCGTCGCATCTACGATGATAAGTTTTGTACACAAATCATTGTTCAAAAAACATTAAAGTCTAGGAATCTATCTTTTGCAGCGAATGACTAAGACTTAATTTCTAGTTATACAAAACCATTTCAAAGATGTTTCTATAAATCGTGATCAAGTTAAGGTGTACAAAACCAATTCATCTGAGTGGTCCTTCGGGTAAGTGATTTTCGTTCTTCGGGTCTCATCTACCAAATTAACATGGAGAGAGTAATGCATTGGACGGTAAATTAATAATATCAGCATCGGCCAAGGTTACTGAACAAGAAGATGTCTACTACCATCATCACTGTGGTCCTTCAAGCAATTTTCAGATTGGATCCAAGGCCCAAGATTTGTATTTCAAAGTTTTTAAGGTCATCTTCCGTCTGCAGCATCAGATCAGGTTGACGGTTCCGTAATATTGTATTGTCAGTTCAATCTAATAATAGGAAAACTGGTTAAATTCAGCTTACAAGAATCATACTTAAGCGTAACATATTTATTTAAAAACATTATAAAGTAGGTACATTTGAATTTTGTTTATCCAACGAATGATTTATTGGCATAAATTTATCACACAGGGTTTCCTTTTTATTATTAACTATTATTAAACTTTATGTGTCAAATTGCACACAAATATGATCAATAATTTTGTATCTAAATATAAACAGGATTAGTTGTGACTGTGGACAGGTAAGCAAAGGTTAGTCTCCGGGATGTCCTGTTGCTGACAGATCCGTGACATTGGACCTCGGCGGCCGACGGCTCGCGCAATTGTTGTCGGTGGTGACCATGATAGCTATAAAACTGAAAATTTCACATGTTATGTATTTCCGTTGCCGCTATAACAACAAATTAAATAAAAAAAATTATTAAAAATAAAATATAAATAATTAATATATTAAGGGGGTGGGGTCCCCAACATGGGCGAGTTCGACTCGCACTTGGCTGGTTTTCACTATTAATAATATAACACAAAATAAAATGTAAAAATTATATTGTACTGTTCAGAGGTCAACATTAATTAGAATTTAGAAGTACTCCGCCGAGCAGTCGTGGCTGACCTGTTCAGTACCCACCGGAGCGGCACTCTCGAGATTGTCAATTACTCAACCAGATACCGACTCTCGGTAATTTAATTAATTCTTATCCTGCAATCCTGGCAGACTTATAGTTCACCAG
>LUGF01014914.1:46236-70031 GCA_001625245.1 Calycopis cecrops
GGTTTTCACTATTAATAATATAACACAAAATAAAATGTAAAAATTATATTGTTCAGTTCAGAGGTCAAAATTAATTAGAAGTAATCCGCCGGGCAGTCGTGTTTGACCTGTTCAGTATCACACCGGGGCGGCACTCTCGAGATTGTCAATTACTCAACCAGATACCGACTCTCGGTAATTTAATTAATTCTTATCCTGCAATCCTGGCAGACTTATAGTTCACCAGTTGGGAAGAAATTTGGAGTTATTAATTTACTTTATTAAATAACCGGGTGACTAGTGGACCGCACGTACAGACTTTTCTTGTTATAACTGACTATAACAGCAGTGAATAATCTCAGTTGTAAAGTCATGCTAGGAAGTGGCGTCTCCTCGATCACACTGAAGCGTTACTGGCACAGACAGCATCGCCCTGATCTCTCTCTGAGAAGGGTCTGGATTGGCAGAAACCAAACGTAACGCTATAAAATGCCTTCACTACCTGCTGGCCCTGTTCACCTGAAATGAGTGAAAATAATGGACAGACAGACAGATGAAAATAATGGATGTTATCCGTCTCTCTAGAGCTCGCAAATGAATGCAAGAATGCAGGTAGTCACGTCTCCGAATGTTAAAACAGCAATTATTTCTTGATACACTACACTCTACGAACTACATACGAAGGCTTTAACCATATACATACAACTTTATAATATAGGTATATTCAATATCGCATATTTGTAGATATTATATATCGATAAAAAAGTTCGATAACACGTGTTAAAATTGCTTTTATACGTGAAGTGTTTTATATGGTGGAAAGTAGTAAAAGTAAGACATAAAATATGTCAAACAAGCTCTCCTGGGAACCCTTAACAATTCGCTCATATTTTTCTTTAAACATGCCTCGAGTTTTCAGGTTTGCCTTCAGATACTTTGGCTCGGAAAAGTAGCTTCAGGACTGTTGTTGCGTTCGATGTCCAACTGCATGACGCAGAAGCAAACTAACGGGTCCATTGCCCACCACATTGTTTTTACTGCTGCTGTAAATTGTTCGCGACATTGTGGCCCCTCTCCCCTTTACCCTCGCCCCGCGGCTATTGCTCATAAAACATTTTATTTTACGTCGAACGAATTCGCAAAAATATAAATACATAGTGATAAATCACTATTTTATATACATTCTATACTATATTTAGTATATTTATTTATATATTTATCGTCGTTAATTATTGTTATATTACTTTATGAACTCACGTTTATTACAGTTTTGTACATTCTCTCAATTAAAATTTTTCGAGTATAATGATGAAAAATCTGCTTTAGCGACGATATTCATTAAATAGTTCTCACAATATTAAATCAAGATGGCCGCCCGTTCAGAAAATAAGTCACAGCGTCACTTCTCATGTGTCGCATGTAGCACACAGTGAACAATCACCTGAGTGGAGAGCTGGCACTCGGCTCGGGCTGCGGAGCGACATAAAATTATATTTCATTAGCTAAGCTTTATTGTGCAATTTCACAAGCAGACGGGTTGGCGCGTTCTGTGTGGACACAGAATCATGGATCAAATTGAAAATTTTTTAAATAGTATAAGGAGGCAAACGAGCAATCGGATCCATCTTCATGATTACCGACACTCAGACGTATAGAGGCTATATAGATGCGCTTTCCTCCTCTTCTCGCCACGGGCACAGCTATCACTTTACGCACGTGGCACTACCAGGCGCCCGTCACTCGCTCCAGGTCACGCGTTTTATACCTACGGCTCGGGCTATCTTCAAAGATATCGGCCACACAGGGCCGTCGCACGCTCGCGCGTTCACATATTGTGCACTGTACGATTTTCGCGTTAGTAAAAAATGCTGAAACCAAGTAACAATTGTGAAGTGCAGGGGTATAAAAGTAAAAAAAAACAATGAAAATCGTACCGCGTTTAGATGCACGGATTATGATATTTTTTGTGTTTTTGATGTGTTAGATACCTATTTACTTAATATACGTAATATATTTCCAAATACTTACTTTTTCAAATACCTATTCAAGTTTCTACCTGTTTATTGATATCGAGTAAAGAATGCTTAAACATTACTTTTGTTGTACGGGAGCCCATGTTTGATATTTACTTAATTTTTATTTCATTATTATTTATTCTGTGAAAATTTCAGCGTTCTATCACGGTTTATGAGGTACAGTCGAGTCGATACAGTGACAGACATACAGCGGAGGCTTAATAATAGGGTCCCATTTTTACTTTTTAGGTACGGAAACCTAAAACATACATGTATTGTATAATATATAAATATTATGTAGGTACCTACTACGTACTTAGGTACTTATTTTTTCTAGTACCTACCCGTTGCTTTTTTTATAGTACCTATAGGGGACAAACGATCAGCCGGAGCCAAAAAAAGTACATTAAAATTAAAACTTTTTTATTATCTATTATTTATCCGTTTTTAATTGTTCTATGGATTACTCCATCTAAAAACATCTTTAGTTTCATACTGAATAATGTGTATACATCTATTAAACTAATTCACGAATAAAAATTATTAATATTTCACAATATTTGTTAAATATTACTAAAATCGTGTTACTACCAACCCTTGCGCATTTGTTCTATGACGTGTTTGCACGTAAGCCATACAATCTGCATCTCTATTTTCGTTCATTAAGGTCACCGTGGTGATACGGTAATAGAGATATAATCTAGTTACTATTAATTTACAAAATTATTTTATAAAAGTTTTAAATTAAGTCCAACCTTTTAGCTTCACTTCTCTCTTTCCATTTTTATAAAATACTAGCTGCGCCCCGCGGTTTCACCCGCGAAACTTTCGATCCCGTAGGAATATCGGGATGATTCTCAGACCTACTCAATATGCTCACAAAATTTCATGAGAATCGGTCAAGCCGTTTCGGAGGAGTATGGCAACGAAAACTGTAACACGAGAATTTTATATATTAGATTTATCTAACCGTTAAAGTAACAGTAGACAGATAAACTCCCGTTGAATGTACTCAGAAACCGGCCACAAGTTATTCAAAAACAAGGTGACCCTAAAATAATACAACAAAATATTAAAAATGTGGACATTATAAATTGTGCTGACTCTACATCTAGTAGCAGTGCCTGAAAACATTGTGTCATAAATATCTGCCAATAATCATTATATCAAGAAAAAGTATTTTTATTCGAATTTGATTCATGATTTGAAATATATAATAATACAATATTGAAGACAATATTATTATTGGGTAAGACGGGGCGGGCACGCGAGCCGTTTACAAATCCCGGCGATGTATTATCAAACATACACATTGAAAGTATTGCGATCAGAGAAGGCCGTTCAATAATTTCGAGCTTATTGTGAGAGCCCTCGCTTTTGCGAAAATCGAAACGTTTTACATAAGAGAATATTTCTTTAATACGAACTTTATTATTAATAAGTTGACTTTTCTACACATATAAAATAAAATAAACAATACATCAGCGCTAGAAGACAAACCAATACATCTTTGTTTCCAAAAGGCTTTCTGCCGCAACACACTTTATTTTACAATTTCATAAGCTGTCGCTGTTTCAATAAAGCTTAGTAAGCATTAAAATATAAAATATGAAAGTATTTTCTTCACTTAGCCAGTGAAAATAAATTGCTCACAATTTTCACGATACGTAGCAACAGAGCTGGCAGATCACGATGGTTGGTGGTCATGTTAGCTTGAGATACCTTCCCGGTCTTAATACACTTTTTTTTTCTCGCGGGGAAATGCATTTACGCACGCCACGGGACCGAGGGTGAGGTCCAGTGGATGTGTGTGCGACTCCCGGATAAACCGAATACCCACTAAAACCCCGCGGGTGCCATCGGCCTATACTGATGTGCCCCGGATCTATCAGCAACAGGGCACAATGTCTTAATACACTACTTAATCAAAATATTTACAGTTTACAACTTTCACTAAACAGTAAGCACCGACTTCAGCAATTTCACGCTGCAGGCACAGTTCTAAGATAAGTCTAGTTAAGAGATACTGTCGATAGGCTGATGTTTGTGCCCCGTCTCCTCATCAATCACCGCGCGGCCTCTGCGCTCAGGCGGCCGCTGCAGCTCACGGACAGATGTCGCGCTCGTACTAACGACCTCATTGATAGTACGAGGAACGATTAGAATTATATGCAACAAGTTATTTTCATAACGGAAAACGAGCTGACATAATGTTCACGGAAGGCTAACCAGATTCAACTATAATATGGGATTTACAGTATCGAGGCAAATTTTATTGGAGACTCTAAAGGAGATAACAATATAGAGCGGCGTGAGGAAAAATAAATGTCGCGTTACGTGCGTAGCCGGTGGCCCGTTAAGAGAGGTGAAGGAAGGAGGGCAACGCATCGAGGGCCTCTATACTGATGCCTATGGGCGTTTGTCCCCTAACTTACTTAACTAATATAAAATAAATATGTACCAAAAAAAAATGAATGATTTAGTTCACCAGATAGGTTGAAAATCACTGATCAAATCGGCTACCGTGTTAGATTTAAATAGTAAAATATCTAAACATTCAATCTCTCAAGTTTAATACCGTACCGACGAGTCTCACTCTGCACACATGATGTAGGTAAGTTTCGATATGTAAGCGACGTTGCAGTAGACGGACGACATAGTATGCAAATATTAGAGTGATGCCATCTTGCCATTAAAAAAATGGCATTTATGTATTTTATATATTAGTTAAACAAGACATTTGATAATAATAATTATTACAATTATAAAATGGAAAGCACGGTATTACAATCCAGTTTTGTCTCTTCTAGTCAATGTACTTTAGGGTTGTGACCTCTCACGAAGTAGGCCAATTTATAACGGTCAGTAGTGTTATTAATCTTCTGCAAGTAATAGGGCGCGAGGAGCCATTGTTAACGTATTATACAAATATGTGATAATCCTGAAGGGGTAAGTTTCTGTGTGTAGCCTGTATTTGTCCCTCTGTGCTATTTTTAAAGGTTTTGGACGATACTTACCTATCTTATACATATGAATATTAGACAAGCTTTTATTTATTCTGAATACTTTTCAAGTTTTTTTGTTTTTTTTAGAATACTTTTCTATTGTCTTTATTTTCAAATGGTTTCAATTTAAAAGTTCTAAATTATGCTTAATTAAATGCTATATCGAAATGAAACACTTATCTTTGACGAAGCTTCATATTTCTGTATCTAATCCTTTTGTAGATAACTACTGAATAACGTAATATACTGTGCTCTTTAAAACTGTCATAATATATCCTTTGAATGTGATATACATTCATAAAACGAACGTTGAGTCGGCCACGAAATGAGCGCAAATAATTGAATTTAAACAATTCTAATAATTACAAGGAGGAAGCAACGCAAGTGTGTACGGGTTGTGATTGTGGCAGTGTGCTCTTGCTGTCTACCACGTTAGGAAATTAGCGAAAAGATGTGTTGTTATCTTCTATCTATAAATGAGAATGTCTGTATGTATGTTTGTCATGATTTTACGCAAAGATCAGATAAGATGAAATTTGCCGCAGATAGGCCACATCGAAGCACATCTAGTTCTTCATAATATATGTAGTTTTTGATTCGTTAATTGTAATAACTTAGACACACGCCGCGCCTGTTCATGAATGGACGTGTACATAGTACATCTCGAGACATAAGTGCACAACCACATTCCCCTCGGCATGTCTCGAACTGTTTTCCGAAAGAGAAATTGTACCAACGTGACAGGTAAAAAGTAACCATGAACAAGCCGCTATTTTCGTAGCCACAAAGTTGGCACGAGTCAAAAAATAGGCCAAGTTTGTGCTCTAAAGTTTCTAACGGAGAGAGGTGAAGTTTGTTACAAGAGGAAAGTAGTCGCGACTGCAGATATACTTGAAGGCTGAGCGCTCGGCTGTTCGCAGCTTACAGTTGCATTTTAATATCTCACGTGATTCGGGGCTTAGGAAACTTCATTCGAGCTACGGCTCGCTACATCTTATATAAGCTCCAGATCTTTGTTTTTAAACACTGCTTCTGTATTTCGTGATATTTATACGTTTTTCAATTTCAAAGACCGATTGGCAGGATTTGTTGACGTATGTTGTTGCTATGTGCAGGCTACGATAGGGTTTTCGTGTTGTTAACCCGTCACTACGGGCCCTGTGACCGATTAATTATTATTTTCCAATGCGGCTGCGTTTCGTCATAATTTTAAGTATTAGAGATGCTAAAAAGTTTATTTCGTTTTTTGTCTGTTCATATCATTCGTAATCAGCAAGAGCTTCTGACTGCTCGTTGCATTCGTTATGCAACTATAAATAAATATTTAGACCAAATCATTCTTGTGGCCGTGTCTGATCTCCCGGAGTACATTACTTATATTGAAAGTTTCAGTCGCTGCACTCTCATTATAAATTCAATAAAAATGCTATTGAATCTCGCGGAGCTGCACTTTGGCCGTTTATTTCTGATCTCGAAGGTTTTATGACAGTTCTCCCGTTAGTTGAGAGCGCGTTCACACTGACTCGGAGCTGATATAATTACAGCGGAGTCATTGATGAAGCGATTTGTGTTATCATCAATTTATAAAACTCACTCAACAAAAACACTACGTACAAAATCGTGCCACATGTATATGAAAGTTGCTATTGACACTGATTTTTTTTGGCTAAAGCTTTGCGCCGCATCCAGTGGAACCAATTGCCGGTAGGTCGGTATAACCCATCCGATATGAGTTGCGACTTTTAAAAAAGGAATATACTCATTTCACAATAGAGGACAATAATCAGTGGACCTCAGATTTTTGAACGCCTTACCGATTTGAGAGTGCGCTATTTTTGCTCGTTGGTCTTGCATTTGGAGTATTTTTGCGACTGAGTAACTGCTTTATTTATTTCTGCAATAACAAAATATCTTTTGCATTTCTATATTTCTAGAAGAATGAAAATCACGATTCGACATTAAACTGCAAGCATAGCACTTACGTATAGCAAAAATAACCTAATTAATATGATCTGTCTAGAAACTTTATAAGATCAATCAACGGGAGCAACGCCGTGGACAACAGCTAGTATAAAATATATCCTTTTTGACACCCTGCAGACTGATTTATGCCCTAAAATCCTATAACATATTTATACAAATTTTAAGCAATAAATTATGTACATTTATTTCATTTCATCGGTTAGCTGCCCATGAAATCTCTACCACAGTCACGTACTGTGTACAGTGACTCAAATTAGCTGCTTCAGTGTCAGCGCAATAAAGTTATCACTCCAGCGGTCAAAGCTGTATTAGCATCAACCAGTCACACCAATATATTATTAGTATTCATCATGAGAAACAGTTATACGAATTGTATGTGTTACTTATAATTTTTAATAAAAATATTTTTAATGGAAATCAAGTAAATTATACAGGATAAGATACATTATAGTGAACGTGTCGTGACTCGTCGTATGTGAAATATAGTAGGTATAATATAGTATAGAGTTTAGTCGGAGGTAGTGCCACACTGTATAGGCACGACCGTATGGCGTATTAGTGAGATCGGTGCAAAGTTACAACTGTTCTGTCGCGTTTCGTACAGCGTATAGCCGGTGGCCCATGGAGGTAGGACGCAATTGGGGGGCAGCGCATCTGTATGGCCTCTATGCTAATGTCTATGGGCGTCGGTAGTCATGAAAATGGCTCCGACTTCTAGTTTGCCCCCACGTACCACAAAAAACGGGGTCAAATAGAGGGAGCCCAGCGACAAGACTACAGGGGGTCCGGGGTAGAGAAGTTATTGCATTGTAGTTGAAACAGGTCGGCCTGTCTGAGTAATATTTCTCGCTAGTATAGTATTAATGGGAATCATGTGATTCCCATTAATACTATGGCGAATATTCGGTGGCTTACGACCGAGGAGAGCCGATGAGCAGATGCGTAGTAATGGTCATCGTTAGTTAATTATAACTCCTTAGTTAACTATAATCTTAATACTTTTAGGCTATAAAAGCTATTTATCTTCTTAAAAGCAATTAAAATATGTTTATCGCTAATGTATCTGAAGTTAATCGAGTGCTCAACGAACACGTCAAAGTGAACTCTTCTGCAAAATATAATCTCCGGTTCTCTGAGTGACACTAATTTAAAATCAAACCAACATATCTTCATGCCATTCGCGACCGTACACCTAAGAGTTTCAGATCAAACTCGAGTGACAACGATATTTCACGTGTGGCCTGAACAAAAAGTTTGTGCCTTTTCGTCCTTCATAATTTATTATTTTGAATCCATGTATAAGTAAAGAGGGATTCGTTACAAAGTCATGTGTCAAAAGTTAAAAATGTCACGCCAGTTATGGTTTATATTATCCGATATAAAAGATTTTCACGATATTTTATTCTATTTATTATTAATTACATAAGTACGTAGCTTATTTCGGCAGACAATGATGATGGATAATGAGTCCGTGTGTGCTTATGTTTATTACTCCTTTAAGCAAATAATTAAAACTATTAGATTCGCGAAAAATATTAACAACAATTAAGAGGACAAAAACAATGCTAGTTGTTACAACAGTGGGGGTCATCATTTATAGGCAAATTTTACGTAAAATTAGCAATCTTTGAGTTGATAGTTTGCTATGACACAAGTTTTTGAAATCCATATTTCTATGATAACAATTATGTACTTTTCACATACTGACTAACTAGTGTCATTTTGAATTGTATTTAAATTTAAATGTAAGATTCAAGTATCGTGCCTTTTTTAATGTTATATGGTTTCGTTACAAATACGGAATGGAAGCAATTTATAGATATTTTTTACTGAACACATCTCAAATAAGGTCCATAATATACCGATTGGAGTTACACTCTAATGTCTCGCACTGATTATTATAAGAAATATTTTGGTGTATAGCGGAGTGTAACAATCATTCGTTTAATATTACAACAGGCACAAAACTGAGCCGAAGTAGTCAGGAACTTGTCCGTTACCGAAAGTTGCGTAACGCTGATGAGAGCCGCGCCGTGATTGATGAGCCGCAGAAACAATCGCCGGCTGATCGATAGTCGCGTCTGCCGGGAGTCGGGACCGCTGCGCCTTGTTACTCCGTCTGACGGACGCGTTGTCATCAGCTAACGATCACTGATTAATATGAAATAATGTGAAGTGAAATGATTTTTTTTTATTCAAAACAGAATTATAAAAAATACTTTTTGAACGTCAACAAACACATCTACTAGGGAGTTCATTCTTAAAGTCGGTGATTACTGTTTGGTAGAAGTATCGGAAACACTGTGAGCCTGACGTCAGGGTGACCATATGGGCCATAAGTATACTTCCACCTTTTAATTATAATATGTTGGAGGAAAACTAGAACTCGAACCGTTTTGGTGACTACCCACTATAATATTTATATAATGTTTCGGCGTGTAAATTAAACCACTTCGTTTGTTTATTGTCACTATATTTAATATTAGGTAGTTTATGTATTTTAATACAAGACATGCGTGAGAGACGACATTAGACGATTAGACGACATTTCTTTAAAAGCGTCAGTGCAACACGGAAGCGTGCCTTCAGTGTTGCCACACTTGGATTCATACTTATTATCTATGTAACACCCACCTCATAAACATTCCTAACAGCAGAGCACCAAAACCTACTGATACGCACAAACACGACAGCATAGCTGTCATTTTAAGGCGACATAGAAGTCAATAAACTCAAGGGTCTGCAGTCGTGTCGTCATATTTTATTTATAATATGATATTAGCAATGAAGTTGAAAGTTTAGGTTAAGTTTGAGATATAATGGATTAGTATACCTATCCAAAGATCATCAAAAAGTTATAAAAGGATTTCATGAAAACTGCTACATTCGTATACCAGTAAAACACAAAACCCGCACGATAGTTGAAGAGATACATTAGTGTGATACAAACTAACCAGTTACAGTCCGTGCTTTCACTGTACGAAGTTTCACTGTGCGTCGTGTGTACGTACGTCGTACACACGACGTACAGTTAAACTTTGTCTCGATACAGCGTTAATCCGAGTCGGAACGCTCCCCCGGGAGTCTCAGGAATCCTTTGTTAACTCCCGTACACAAGACAAACAGCTAAATAACAGTGGTCAAGTTTAAAGGACATCCAGCGCTCAGGTTGTGGCACAAATTATCCCCCGAGCTGTGATTTACTGTTCGAAATTGTCGGTGAAATTACGATTTCAAAAATGCTTCTGCATTTATTCTCATGTCCTAAAAATAGATAGAACTGAGTTTCAATTGCATCCACTGTAGTTATTTTAGTTGTAGAGTGGAAAAACTTACAAGTTCTGAGTGGTATAAGGTTAGAGGTAAAGAGAGGGGTAGATAATTTTGTGCAGATAATAATGTTCAGTAAGAGGCAGATTGCTTCATTCCAATAATGTTCAAAATAGCAATAGCGCCAATGGTATTTTGTCGCATTATTATTTTACGATATGTTGATAAAAAGTTAATACATGCAGCTCTTGTAAAGTTTGAAATAAGACATATTGCCAGTATCAATCCACGTAATATTTTAGAGTTAACAAACAAAAAAATAAAAGCTTTATTTAAAAAAAATAATGAAAAAGTATATGTGCTTTTATTAGACCTCACGACTGTAGTTAAACTTCATAACTTGCTATAAGAGAAAGAAAATGTGCGCGCGCACTGCTCTTGCTCCTACAGTAAAATAAGAAGCGTAACTCTCTCTTTCTGTCTTCACTAACTTATATCTCCCTCTCAACTTCTTCCCCTGATTACACTTTTCGTAACGCTCTTAATACGCACTCTTCAACTTACTCCCACTCACACGCGCGCGTAAATAAGTCTTACTTCAATAATCACAAAATTCTATGTAAATATAGTTATTACTTGTCAATATAAATCAGGCAGACATTTAACTAATCGTTATAATTTGCAGGCAACGACAACAATAACAATACAACGACAGCTCGTAAAACTCAACGACGTTATTTGATACCATTAATTACCGCGAACCATTACCACGGTAAACCATCAGTAGGAGCAAACAACAAACGTAATCGAGTTATATCCACTCATTACTGTAATGGTTATATTTAATAATATGGCCCACTAGCAGCCGGAGATCAAGTGACACTCAAATATTTCTTCGTAACGTAAAGTCGAGTTTCGTTCGGCACAATGATAGCTTCCGCCCGCAGCTTCACATACGTGGATTTCGGACTTAAAAAATGGAGGTTCTCAATAATTATTCTTCCGAATGAAAGATTTACAACTCCTACTCCGTTGGTAATAGCATGCAGGACTCTTTGAATTTAGCCCGGACATATACCAAACAGACAAAGATTTTATAAACTAAAATAATGGCTTCGATATCGATCAACTCCAAAGACCACGTTTAAAAAAAAATTCAATGTACAGTTTTGACTCTCCTACAATTTTATCATAAGTAAAGATTTATCAACAAACGGTACCGACGAGCGGATATTCGGAGATAATTGCTTGGAGCACCGCAGGCGGCGGGCGGCGGGCAGATGTCGCAGCGGAACAGTTGACCCCCATTGGGTAAGAGATAATCGTCTTGCGTCCCAAGACGATTATCTCTTTCAACACTTAACTTAATTTTCTCGGTCATTCAATACGCCCCATTATGATATAATCAAGACTATAAATGAATCTAATAAAACAACACGCGGCACTTTATGCGATTTTTTTAATGTCAAAGATGGACAAACGAGCAATTGCAGCCATTTGTTGGCTACCAACTCCAGTCAATGTGCAGATGTTACCTTCTTTCATGTCGTCCTCCAACAGCCGCAATCGGCCGCCGGCTCCTTACAAATCGTACGAAACGCGTCAGCGTAGCTATTTTGGCAGGCCTGCCTGCCAAAAGGTTGCCGACCGCTGCTTTTACAGTTGCTCAAGGCGGCAAATTGATAAAGTTGGGCGACACGTCTTGTGATATTAGCCCTAGAGGCCCAATATACCGACGTATAATTTTGGTATTTATAACCAATTTCACGGTGGTAATGGGGTGAAGACGTCGGCGTCCATGGGCCGCAGGTTGCCGACTGTTACTCTAAGGCGGTATCATGTAGCTACAGGTAAATAATAAAAAGATATGTAATAATTTGTCGCTTAAAGAAGTATTCAAACTTTCTGAGTTTGTGTCAATATACGCTCATAAACATCTGTATAGAGATTATGTAGGTATGTGCCTTACCTTACTTCATTAGTCATCCTCTAAAATAGCAATAGTGAAATTCATGCCACAAGCGTATTCATATCAACATACGTTATATTTTGCTTCACCGTACATTTTAATGAAATGTTAAATAAAACATGAGACAGAAATTTAATGAAACAAAGCCCCGTATTAAACTGCTCTGTCGTATATTTCTGCTCTGCAATAATACATTCGCTTGTCATTACTCGGCGTATTATTTTACTGAAAGATTATCTACCGAGAAGAACAGGGGGATGAGTTTTGTTATTTGTTTTAAGAACCATTCATTCGAACGCATTTGAGGTTCTTTTTAAATGAGCGATTAACGACACGACGCGACATAAATTTGGTGAAATACTAAGTTATATTATCGTTTTAAACTTTCACGATTTGTATCCATATCAAGTCCCGTTAACAGTATAAAAGTATATATATATTATTGTTATGTGTTTTCAGATACCCTGGTTAAAAGATTTTAGTTTGTTCTTATTAATATCAGGTGGTTTGTAGATATACACAGGATACAGAGTAGTAATATACTTGGACATCTAGAGCGATCGTTAACTACAAATACAAGCTACGGAAAATATATAATTATGCATACTACCTAATGTTATAAAGTTGAAGCTTGTATGATTGAATGCGCTAATATCAGGCACTACTGTTTTTATAGCCTAATTATAAGGGACTCGACTATAATTATAATATGGTCTTTATCAGGCTAATATGAGGCAAAAGCAGCGGAATAGACACGACGGCGAGGCGCTGCACTGTTAGTAAACAGAGACATTACGCACCTCCCGAGGGATCTCAAATCAATTTTCCTTCTCTAATCACGTCCTACCGGGATTCGCGTTTGTTTCAGTTAATGTTGGAACATTAATCAAATTTAGGATTTTCCTGTTGCCTCAGCAATGTTAAAAAATAAATATTAGCAAAAAATAAAAGCATACAAATTAGTAATTAACATAAATTTGATAACGCCGCAAAGTAATAACTTTTGCAGTTTTTTTCAATTTCAGGTTACTCGAGGACAAGATGGAAGAATGGCAACACACCCATAAAATAGTTATATGGTTGTCTATATTAGGAGTATAACGCACCTTTATTAAAAAGAAGAAATGAAAAAGAAAAAAATTGGAAAACCTGCCAAATTGAGTTTTTATCATAAAACGAAATAACGCAAGGAAAAGAATACGTCCTGTTCTATAGCCATTTCGGTACGACAAGAATGACGAAGATAAATGATAGTCTATCTCTTTTTTACAAGCGCTTGAAGTATGTGACAAGTTCATGTGTAATGAATGAACACATAAAGAAAGACTATATGAGTAATATGGATACAGTGACTGAAAGCGACATCACGTGTATGCTTATTACATACCTACCCACTTACACAACAAAGCTCCAATGGCTCAAATTGAACTTTTACATCTGTAGTTATAATCTTTGTCAAAAACGAAATGGGATTCGTGCAAAATAAATTTGTACGGACGGCTAAAGGGAAGGACGAGTTCAGGAATTTGCATTATTTACACAATAAATGTATGTAAACGAAACGCGCTCACAAAGAGCTTTCACGAGAACAAACACGGGAACTTGGTGCAGGTGAAGTTTGAGGAGGCGCTCGGGTTTAGGGCGGACTTTTGTTTCACGGCGACCCGCAGATCAGAAAACATTTTATTCTTTATCCTCATCGCAATTGTTCCGTACCAGCATGTTTTAATTTATTGAAACTGTTTACTTTATTTTTAAATACGACTTATCCTATTCTCTATTACATATAGAAGCAAATATATAGACAATATTCAGATATGCGTTGATAGATAAACAAATTGTGACGCTAATTTAATATTTCTAACTAATTTTGTGATTTTCTGTTTCTTTTCTGTTGCCTTTAAAGAATTTGAAAATTGATATTCTTTCTAGCAATCGGAGGCTTGGTGATTTCTAAATCCCATAAACATCTACAAATAAGCGGTTATGTGGACTCGTGACATTTCTTTACTTCATCTTTACACCCAATGTGTCGGTCTCAAACAACCAGCGCCGGATTAATCTCTGGCGGGGCCCGGGGTTTGGAGACCTTGGAGTTAAAAAGAGGCCCTTGTTGTGGGTACGAAATTGATCGCAAGGCCCTTAATCCTCGCGGGAGCCGGGGCTGCAGCCCCCTTAAGCCCCCACCTTGATCCGGCGTTGCTCACAGCCTCAAAAAACGGTTTGTCTGCCTGATTCGGTTGTCGCCTTATCTGAAGTGGATTATAGATCTACAGGCTTACTGATAGCTATGGCAAGTTGAAAACCCTTTGAGTTATAATATTGAATAGAATAGAAGATATTTATTTAGGCACATACATACTATATACCTATTATTATAAATATGACTATTATCATTCAATATCGACATATAATGAATTCCATATATAAAAAAAATTTGGAACTTATTCAGTGCAAATTGTCGTCGATCGGTATAAATGAGGAGAGAAAGTGACCCAAACTTCCTAAGTGCTTTATGTGGTCAATTATAAATAGTATATAAAGCTAAAATCTAGAATGAATAGATACCTGCAATAATAATGCGAAATATTACACGAATATTTATATTTTTTTCACACGATTAAGATAATATGCTACAACTAACAGTGTGTGTGGGCGTCCTAAATCAGTGTTATAAACGATTATAATCCCATGAAAGATCCATCCAAGTTGATGTTTTGATACACGAAGTTACTTTCGGAATTAATTCTTATTATCTTTATCTGGAGCCTTAATTAAAGTACATGGAGATAATCATACACAGCCTCACATTACTCCCGGAGAGATGTAATCACAATCCACTCAGACGGCCATCCCTGCCGGCAGCCGGCCTTTATACGTCTAATGTAATTTGTATGAAGTTGTCGTGATAAGGGCTCTTTACATATATTCCGCACAGATTTTGTCCTACTAACGTCTTTATTTACCTTAGCAAAAAGTTTCGTAAGAAATTTAAACAACAGTACACTACGCATACGCACACAACAGTACGCTTATTATTTTCTCGCAGAAATAATAAGTATTATGTATATAATCTGATGTATATGTGTGTGAGATATAATCTGAGCTATAATTTATATGCGAATAAGTGACATTTACTATTTACACAAATAACAACATAAATATTAATACACGTGAAGTAAAGTATCAGTAGAAGTGGTGGCGGTGAAATAATGTCGTCCTAGTCGAGTAACGAAACGCAGCTCAAGTGGCTCAAGTAACAAAACGACCCTCCTTTAAAACCGTACTTAGCGGAACTAGTTCTTACTGCGAAAATAACTGGTTCCTTTCGGCGATGGATTGAGATGAAATTTTCTGAGATAATTTTCATACTTGTAAAATAGTTTGGGGTAAAAGTAGAGAGGGGGTTTCTTTGATGCTTTTAATTATTATAGATACGGCTTAGGGAAGGAAGGATTTACACACCTTACATAACTGTTTTAAATATGTTTGTGTAGTTGAACATAGCTTTAGAATGTTCACTAAATATGTCTTATTACTGTAAGCGGGACCTGATCGCGTACTATTTTCCTCATCGACTCTCGACGTTTTGGCCGTAATGCAACTTCGATTAGGAGAACGCGATAAACTCCCGCTTACAGTATATAACAATAAATCGTGAAAGCTTAAAACAATTGATGGTGTTTATTTACAATTTAAAACAGAAAAATAGATGTTAGTAGTCTAGATATTTGAGACAAAAATTTGTAAATTAGGTACATATATTTGCAGTAGGTACTTGCGCAGATGCTAACAGCCTTTATACGTTCTTGGCCGATGAACTGACCCTGGCGCATACAAGCCCCGATGTGTCAAACACTATCAGTCTATAGGACACGTGGTAAGCAAATGTTACTTAATATCATCACAATTATTTTTTCGTATTAAGACGTCGCTTAGAACCTGAGAAAAACTTAAACATCGATGTACGATCGCGATTAAAATTTAAATAATACTTTTAGCTACTTGTACGGTTGTGGTAAAAAAGCACATGAAAATTTAATGGATGAAATTAAACTAAATCTTAGACAGGTTTGGTTTATTTCGATAATGGCACAGTAAATTATTACCGACCATAAAACCTACTACTACTATTGCAAATAAATAAATTTTTATTAATGTGAGATGTAGCTCGAGTAGTGAAAGGTATGATGTAGGATGAGGGAAGAGTCAGGTTGGAAGTCAGATATCGACTCGGTTATTAAATTTTCTGGGGGCACCGGGAGCTGGTTTAGTAAAATAACTACCGATAGACGGCGGCGTCGTCGATATGCAGATTATCAATTTGAATATCAACGTTGCTTCCTCTACCTTTGTCTGAGCTAGAATATTAATTAACTTTATTCGCTAACGATAAAATTCTCTGAGAAGAATATTTAGGTGGCAACAAGCTGTGCAGCAAGAAACGTGAAAATACTTTTAAATACAAATCAAACACGCTCTAATAGAGTTGCAATATTTTCTACAAAGACATATTCCTGCTTCATTATCAGTCCCTGGATATCTTAATCATTCTGGTCAAGACAAATTAAATGAATTATACTCACTTCGTGGATTGCGATATTTTATTATATAGTTCTCATTTCCACCTTCATTATGATTAATGTGAATGAAAAATAAAAGTAGAAAAGTACAAAAAGCATTGGATAGCTATTATGGCGTGACGGTATGAGGAGACCAAACATCTTTCCTCTATCGATTTCCTCATTATTTTCTTTCTAAAATTTTCATATTTACATTTCTGCGTGTAATATATTCCTTATTTAGGTGCATAAAATATGTAACATGTAAAGTAGGCTGTGTTACAACTGGACTATTTACAACTAGGGACATTTGGGTTCATTAAATGAAATAATTGTAATGAAAGGATTGATTACAGAGAAAAGTACCATTTTTATAAAACGATGAAATTACAGTAATGAGAAAAAACTCAATTAGCGTATTTACCAAGAACCTTCGCCGCGGGGCGCGGGGTGAGGGAAGTGCGGGGCAGGCGCCTTTGATGAAGGATAATTCAGTTAGCTGCTGAAACATATCGAGGGCAACTGTAACCGCGATGTTGGCTCTTATTTGTTTCGTGTTTGCCTTCACTTATATCAGATTAGTAGTTAAGGGGCTCAATAATATTATGTATCTTACGTATTCTTATCTTTTATATTAACGTACTAATAATAAGAGTAAGAACATTAAATTACATTTTCATTAGATAGTAAATAAGGAAGCTTTGGATCCACACGTGTCGATGTAATATTAAATACGCAAGTTTTTTTGTTATCTAACTATACTATTAACTCGTTAATCTCTATAATTATATATAAAGATGATTGACGTCATAACCGTACTTACTTTGCTTTAAGGTTAGACGGGTCACCTGATTTTAGGGTCCCGTACATCAAAAGAAGAAGTTCCTCTTCAAGAGGGTGTTTCGTATCCAAAAGAAATGTATAAGATGTTTGTGCAATGCCAGTTTCCTTGATTCATGTAAGCCTTTGTTCGTACAACTGAAAATACTGCCTCTTCCTAGCCAATATATATTTGAAATTTGTATATTTGTACATAAAAATATGGATTTATATTTTGTTAAGCGGTCAGAATTGGCCACAAAAAGCTGCAGGGACAAATATAGGTTGGTAATTCCTCGCCAAAGAATACAAATATTTAGCAAAAACGTTTACTGTACGGCTATCTACATTTATAATAAACTACCAATGCACCTAAAGGAGCATAACCAGAAAAAAACTAAAAAAAAGAACTGTATAATTGGCTTATGAACAAGATGTATTACTCAGTAAATGAATACTTTCTTGATAACGAATATTAATTTTCAAAATAAATTTAGAATTTATATTTTGTACTTTTTTTAAATTTGTAATTTATAATGGGATGTAATTGATGATTTTTTCGAGATTTTTTTTTTTGTAACTGTTATTATTGTTTGATGAGATGTAAATTAATAATAATATCTACTGAAAATTTTATTGTAAAAGTTTGGTATGAATGTTGTAATACATATTTAATTAATAATGTCATATATATATACTTAGTAACTAATAAATAATATAAATAATAAGTATCTACAAAAAAATGGTAATACTAACAATAGCAATTTGCACACTAACAGAGTAGAATATGTGAAACTGTATAATATGAAGAACCATGTACACCATATTCTTGCAAATAAAGATTATTATTATTATTATTATTATTAAGGATCACTTTGTTCCCAGTTTGTCAGTCCGACACGTATCTATGGTGAACACACAATTGTGATTGCATAGCAAATATTTGAATGTTGTCGGCACAAATAGGATTGGTTATTTGTGTTGTCATCGCGACAGAACTCGACGGTACACGCCCATCACTTCTATGTTCACAAATCCACAACTGTGCGGTATAAACACCATTTTTATCGTGTACAACAATACTGTTCAATCAGATCTCTCCCTCGGCATTTCCAATACCAAACGACTTAGGGTTCTTCAAGAAAAGTTTTTCTTCATAAAGATTTTTCTTTTTCATAAAAGCCGGCACGCCCTCTGCATGACACCTAGTTTTGCGAACGTCTATGGGCCGCTGTATTCACTTATCACCTGCTCGTTTGCCACCTATCATTGAAAAAAAGATAAGTTTATTAATTAACATTCAATGCGCAATTGCCATGGCAATATTACACGGGTCAACCAAATTGCCTCAATTCCATTGAAAAACATTGAACATTGCACATTGTACGACTTTACCAATATACACGTAAATAATTTATTTAACATTTAATGTTCACTTAGTGCATTGTGATGTCGCGCCAGCTCGTACGTGCGGGAGTATCGTTAATCTGCGACTATTTAATAAATGAGTAAAAATGTATCTGCTTGCGCAAACCAAAATAACTTTGGAACATAAATTTCATCCATTGAGCAGCCACTCTTCATAGATTTCTTTATTTTAGCTAGCTATTTCATAACTATATCGGGGGAGTGAATACTTTTTATTTTTAGCTTAACATCCTCTTCGGTAACTCCTTCAATATTTAAGTCCCCCTTCAGTGGTCTTATAGCATTATTACGCTGATTTCTATCTTTGTAATAATTTGATTTTGTATTCCACAAACACTCATACATTTGAAAACGCTCCAAAAATAGCGGAACATGACTGTAACGCCGCTTGAAAACTATTGAAAACGAAATAAATCCACGTGCGCAAGATGATGGGACGACGTGCGTAGACCGTACGCTTCGTTGTCGTGCGCTGAATGAGTCAACGTTCAATCTACATGTTACATGTTTCAATTGCATTGAACAATGACCGAATTGACTAATACTGCATTGAAAGCGTGCAGCGAAAAGAAGCTTACAATGAGATTGCACAATAGCATTGAAATGTATTTAGATGTCTCAATGCTATTGAAGTAATTAAATTGAAAGTAATATTGAACCAAAATTTACCCGTGTAATATTGCCTTAATATGGTGGTATCCTGAGATAACGTGAGTAATGGTAGTTTTACATCGGTTATTGTGCGGAGCTGACTCCCAGGACGTCGCTGTAACGGTGAACACGAAGTCAGCTAGTTAACTCGGCTGCCAAGTCTATAAAAAGATATTAAAACACGCAATAATCCCAAACATATTATAATATCTTCCTGTCGTATCAAAAACGTATTTGTTGAATATTTTGATTTCGTCGTTCTCAACTTCAGTGGGAGTATAGTTTGTTTTGTGTTGAAAACCTGTCAAGTAGTAAATTAAATTAATAAAAAAATATATTTTATAATAAATTGTTTAAGAGCGATTTTAGTTATTTCCATATCAACAATTGATGTATGATCGAAAGCGAGCAGTAATTTTTGATCTAAACTTATTTAGAACTCGCCTCAAGTTTAAAAGATTTAATGAAATGAAAATATACTTAATCCCTCACGTAGAGAGTAATGAAGCGCCGCGCCTCTGAACAATGTTCTCTGAAATAATTAACACTTCCGTGCTACGTTACGAAGTTTGTTTGGCAGACAATTTATACATCTAAAACATTTGTGTTTTCTCTAGAGAGACGAACGAGTGCTCTTCGTGACTATGTGTGATGATTTTAATAACCACCAGGTTGAATGTTGATGTTCTAAATTCCTTTGAATTGTGACCACCGAGGGCGTGAAAAAATAAGTGACAGGTATATTACTAGTTGCTTAAATAAGTATGCCCCAGTTATCTATTTGAATATCTATGTGTATATACCCATTTACCGATGTAAGTGAGAGGTAAAAAAAAATTCTAGTATGCGGCAATAACATGGCTCTTTAGGTTACTTTATTATTTGGTATTATTTCCTGAGGTAACCTCCCCCATAGAGCACCATAGACCACGATGACGAGCCACTTGTATCCGGACGCTCTCCGCCACCTGGAACAAGTCTCCAGCTCACCGGGTTGGAGGTCATCCAACACTCCGTCTTGCGATGTGGAACCGCCACTCGAGAAACTTTGTTTCCCGAGGTTATCAGTTCTGCGACCCATGTGGCCTGTCATTGCCACTTCAGCTTACTGCATGTGTGTGTAACTATCTGTGTATTAGACTACATTATACCCTAACAACGTATTGTTACTGTACCAACTAGTTTGCTGGTAACAATTTGAGCAACATAAATACAATTTATAGTTCTTATGCCTGGGAATTAGAACGGTAACTTGTGTTAAAGCCCGACTGCACGCCCGTCGCCATTGTTCTCCGCCACACCCGGGCGCCGGATAACCGGATTATACCGGGCCCGGCTGCCGCACGAGCGTCGGCGGCGCTAACTACATGTACACGGACATGTTCACTTGTACTGCGCGAGTGTGTGTGTGACATGCGACGTAAATGTTACGACATGTTGCAGTTCCCTTTGCCTTTACTGCAAACTAACTGAACATTTTACCATCTAACTGTATTTATATATGAGACCGACCACGTTATATCTTAAACTCAGTACACTGGAGTGAAGTAGCTGTGCTGTCGAGTTTTGTGCAGTTTTTGAGGTTTTGCATCCTACTAATATTATAAATGCAAATGTTTATATATTTGTTTGTTTGTTACTCCTTCACGCAAAAACTGCTGTACCGATTTTCATGAAAGGAGGACGTCAAAAAAAACCAGTTGCCGGCATACTGAGGTGTATCTCAAAAAACAGTAATAGTTCGTAATATAATAATAATCATACGAGATCGTGATCCTTACTGGCAGACAGTTGAAATTGGCTGTTCTATTTTATTCAGGAACCAATTTTGTTTCTTTATAAATACTTTAGTTTATATTCAAAATAGCTTTTACTCGTTCCTTACTTATCGGTCACAACCTGCCACAATTGGTCATATCTCTTCTCCACATACAATGATATTCATGGTGAGTAGTCCGCCTTACAGTGAATCAAAGCAGGGCCTGTATATGTATACTAGCCACAAACAACGAAGTATGAAATAGTTGCGGACGGCGCCTCGTTTATATTTATCCCCTAATCCCGACTTAGACGTTAACTCACAAGTGCAATTAAAGTTGTGGACAATCCGAGATACGCCGGAGCCTTAGCGGGATTAGATTACTAGAGCGATTTGTGCGGAGTTGTCAGATGTACAGCTTCATGTTTGTGCGATAGAAGTGAAGTGAGGGGCGGTTTATGGTCTGGTGGAGCCGTGAGGGTACTCAGGTCGTCTACATAGACTCCTTAAAAATATTCAAAAGAACCGGCAAGAAAATAATACACACTTTTTTATTAAATAAAAATATTAAAAGTATATTTTTTATTAAATAAATAAACAAAATACCGTAAAATAAATTATCGTTCATTATAATGTTTAAACAAATATTATTTAGTTATAATGTAAATTATTTTAAAGTTAAGTTGTAATAACAAATAAATGTGACTTATTTTCGTTTCTTAAGTTTTCATGAGTTATTATTAGTTTCCTTTTATGTCCGGCACTTTCTCTGATTGGTTGACTACTAACTACTTTCAGATAGCAAAGAACCTTTGTTCGAGCAACGTCTGTATTTGTATTTTTAACCTAAAAAGTCTAAGACACTACTATTCTACTACTATTCAACCTAAAAAGATTCTTCAAATAAATTTAAGAATTTAGTGCTTAAATCATTTCATATTTTTATATGACCGCCCAAGCTTATTTTTTTTTTTTAATTAGTTTTTGTTCTTCGCGCTTAGTATTTATTTTTTATTGTTATGCTACAATTTCTCATTATGAATTCTAATTTTAATTTACAATTAAGTCTATTTTTTATTTTATAATTTGATTACTCATGACATTAAATTCAATTAGGTACTTTTGACAAACAATTTAACATTTTGACATGACTCTTATTATCATATCACTTAGGACATCGTTATTTTTTTTCTCGTATTTAATTTATTATTTAAAATTTGTAATAATTTCTCTTAAATACTTTTAAATTTAATAGATTTTAATTTCAATTTTAGCCAACTTTATTAACATGTATACAAATTAAGTATGCCTTGACATTTAAATGTAAATGACGTGTACGCTTGTTATTGGTACACGCATAAGAACTTGCCAATACTACCAATGTAATTATTAAATGTAAATTGTGTGTGCTGTTGGTGTGCCTTTAAGTAAATAAATAAATAAATCCTTTCTTTGTGGTCTAGGGGGACAATTGAACAGTCAGATCCATTTTCAGGACTGCCGACGCCTATAGGCATCCGCATAGAGGCTATACAGATGCGCTGCCCTCCTTTCAACTCCCACCTCCATGGGCCGCCGGCTACTTACACACTGCACGAAACGCGACAGCACAGGTGTCAATTTACGCCGGGTCTCGTGTAAGCGAGAGGTCGTGCCGGTCTAGTTCGGCTACATGCTAGCATGCAGTACAACCCTTACATAATTCTAAAAAAAAAGAGTAGATGATACACCTGTATCGGATAACTCTTCATAACGACTGGAGTAATTCTAACTATTATTTCACTAATATATAGCTACATTAACAGAAAGTAACATAGGCTGTGTTTTATTGTCATTGAATTTTTATTTTTCATGTCCCACGAAGTGGGCATGGGTCGGTTAGTATCTATACAGTCAAAATTAATTTAAAACTGTTGATAATTTCACGATGCAGGAGAGTACTTATTTAATTGATACACCAATAAATGGACTAAAACCCTCTGGATGTTTCCGAGTAAAGTTGGACTAAATTTATACTGAAAGGCACCTTTTATTTAAAGCCGACTTTATCGACAACCGAGCCAATTATTCAGTAGACCCGCCCACAACGCGACGGACAATTTTCACTTAATAAAATTAGGCGCCATTTTTCTTCGCTACAAAGTTGCCTTATTTTATTTTTATTGTTGTTTTTCCTTCTACGTCTGAGGATAATATATACAATTGACGACCGCTGGCGCAGTGGTACAGGGCACCGAGGAGCGGAGCATGTTGCGCCAGGGGACGCGGGTTCGTCCGCCTAGGTCATGGATGTTTATCTTTGTATTATTATGTATTTCTATAATAAAAATCTTAAATATATAAACATCTTAAATA
>LUGF01014924.1:0-13190 GCA_001625245.1 Calycopis cecrops
AAAATTATTATTCCTTTATCAGTCTTTATGTATGTAAAAAGAAATACATAGCTGTCTAGCCAATGAAATATTTTTTTTTATAAAATGTGTTTTTGTAAACAGTAAATACTAACCTCTGATTTAGCAGTTGCTTGTACATGCTCATTTTTACACCTCTTTCCCTTAGCTCCACTTTAATGACACTAATTAATATTCATTGACCCGTCATTCATATTTGTTTTACCTCAGGTCTCAGGTTTTACAATTTATTTATATATAGCATATAGTACCTTTGTGCCAGCATTTTAGTTAATAAGTTTATTAAGTATATTTTTAGTGTGCATAAATGATTAAATAAATAAATATATTTATATATTATATTATTTGACAAAAAACGCGCGTACCCACCCACCACCAATACCCACTCTATATGACTTTAACATTTGAAAGACCTCACGCTACACCAGCGCTCCTAGCGGCGAATTCATATGCGATACTGGGAAGCCTTAGGCGGTAGTCCCCATTCATGAAAATGAAAATGTTTCTAGTATTTTTCGTCGATATTTTTGGTTTGTACACATTATAAGGCTAGAAATGAAACGTTCCATTTAGTGAAATCAGATATAGGTATTATTATAGATTTCAAAATTGTCGATAATGGATTTTTATTTACTAGAACTTACTAAATGATCTAAGACTAGAACATTACATACATACTAGATTTTTATTAGAACAACATTAATCCCTATTCTATGACACATTCTCTCTGTCTATGACGTGTATTGGAATTGACAGCTTGGTGTTCAAAAAATCAAAACACTCAATTTGAATTTACGATTATTTGTAATTGTAAAGTGTATTTAGTCTTTTATTATTATATTTTTCTGGTAAATTAAGTTTAAGTTTCTGGTGTTTGGTGTAAATAAATGTTTAATTTTGAGTTCACTTATATCTATAGATTTATATTAGTCATGGGTATATTTTAAGAAATCGAAATACTTATTTAATAGAAAACGATTAGATGAATAAACGCCGAAATTAAATAAATTTAATACTGTTATATTGCCGGCATTATATACATTTGTTTGTAATTAAAGTTATAAAATATAAAAGCCCTTAAAAAAGCCAAATTTATTTTATATATATTATTAATAAATTTTCAGGTATTCGACTCACAACACTTTATGCATGCTCAGACATTTGAAAGTAGCAACCAGAATAAGAAATCAATTAAATCATCGAAAATCAAATATGAATAAAACAGACAACAGCGCTGATAAAGATATTGTAGAAAACTTGAATGTAAAAAAATATTACAGGAAACCAGATCACAGGTAAGTTCTTATTTATTGACCAAATTTGTTCAATCGGAGGCTGAGCTAGATCATCTTTGCAACTAGTTTTAAAAAAGCATTATAACACCAGTAAGCTAATTAGTATGTTGTTGTTACTTGAAAATTATGAATATCATATAAATAATTCACTTACTATATTTATGATTTCCAATAGTTAAATGAAAAAAGTAGACATTTTCTATTGACATAACAATATATTATTGCCATTTTGTACAACATAATAATGCACAAAATTAAATTAATTATAAAATTTGCCATAAAGTAGTTTAATTTGCTATTTTACATGGAGATTAAAAAAGATCACAAATTACTTACTAAAATACTTTTATTCTTTAAATAATTAAAATATTTAAAAGAATAGCATTATAACATATAGTATATTTTAAAAGTCTTTTAAATGTTGTAATAAACACTTTTCAAAGGACTTTCACAAATTATTCTAGTAAGGACAATTCCAGTATCACATTTGACATGCAATGCAATTTGTTGTCAAACTGTGAAGTCATCAGTGCAAAATGATCAATTAAGTAAATTTTAGCTCAAAATAAAAAAAAATTAAAATTTAAAATATTAATATAGATTTTGTATAACATTTTATTATGTATCAACTTGTTTACGACCCTAATGTCTTAAAATTATGGAAACATAAGCATGATGGAGATGTTTTAAAGATATTCAAATGCCAATCTCCCATGTGGGACCACATCCTCCCCACATTGAAGGAAATTTACTGCTATAGGTACCAATCTCCAAAATTTTGTAGTGTACTTTTAAGTTAAAAATAGATTAGATAAAGGAGACCAGTGACAGATAATATGTATACTGATGTGATAAGATTTATATAATGAACAGATAAATGTTCTCTATAAATTGAGAATTCATTGATCACCTGCCACAAGTATGTTTCCATACTTACTAGGTGGATCTCTATCTCTGTATGTTTTATGTAAAATTCTGCATGTTTTAATGTAATAAATTATTATTATTATTATTATTATTATTATTGAGAGTACTTACACTGTTACATAAGAGGCTAAACTTATGATAAATAAAGTTATGTATTCATAAAAAATGAATCCTGCAGACTAATAGTGGTGACGATTTTGTCTCTTGGAACCATTAGAGTGTGAATTTATTAAGTAAACCAGTATTTCATAGAGGTGACAGTAAATAATAACTGCATTGCAGAAAAAATTACAAGGCATTACTGATGAGAAGTACCTCTTTCACACACCCTTGCCCCACTAAGACCAACATACTGTTGCACTTTGGGTTTCAAGCTTAAAAGGAGGGCAATGCAAGTACATACATGTCCTATATTTATAAAGATGTCTGTGGGAAGGTTTCACTTGGAATTGGTGATGCGATCAGGCAATATACAAAATTTTGATTGAATTAAATAAAATGATTAGTTTTCATAGACTAGCCATGACAAAGTCAGACAACTATTTTGGAACTTCGACTCCAGTGTCCAGTCCACCCACAGTCTGACAATGGTAACCTCTTGCTCTCCAAAAAATCCAAAAGTACGAAATCATAAATTTCATCTTTCGGAGATGGAATAAGATTTTGGTCCGTGATATTGTGATTAGTTTCAAGAATGCGATAAGCAGATTTTTTCTACAAATTCATTGTTATTTTCCACATTGGTGACGTATTTGTAAGCATACCGACGCTTAACACAAGAAAATTTTCAAGTAAACATCGTATTTGTCGTAAATAATAATAAGTATGTGAAACGTTTACATCAGACCATAGATTGGCAGGTCAAAAGTTATCAAGAGATACCACATATCGAGTAGCATATTTTGCGACGGACCGTTCAGTAGTTGTCCAACCGCTATTGTATTACTGTTAAAATGCCAGACGCGTTCGACAAAGTCTATCCCCTATCCCCGTCCGTCACCCCGCAAGTTCTGCGGGAGCGTGCAAACTCATCGTCAAAACCCAAACCCGTGATGACTGTTATTGCTGGCGATGAGACAGTAGAGATACCGGATAAGTCGATAGTCGGCGTTGACAAGCCCCTGAGGAGTTACAAACCTGATGTGGAATTGGACAGCTTTGCCGAATCCCTCACGACGACTCACAGCACTTGGCTAGACAGGAGGGAGCTGGAACACAGGTTCGTTCATACGTAAAACAAGTGAAGCATATCAAGGGTTTTATGTAGGTCATATTATGTCATACCGTGTCATCTGAAAATGTTGGAAAAAAAATAATGTTTTTCTCATGAAAAGGCTACTGCAATTTTACGCAAATTTTATTACATGACGTTAAAGTCGGTTAAATTTCGAAAAAGTGTAGGATGAGATACAGTACCTATAACTTAAATTTATATTAAACAAAAAGCAATACATTGTTTTGAAAGTGGTAGATTTATTACTCATTTAGTACCTAAAAAAAGACCGACAAAATGTGTACAATGTAGGTACTAGTAGAAATAGCTCACGAATGGTTCTCTTAATCGCTGCACTAAACGCGAAATATTTAACAGTTTACGGTTTATGACGTACGTTATACATTTCCTCTGAAAATGTTCTAGAAGTGATCATAAAATTATCAAGAAAATACGTATTTTATAATTTTTGTATAATCGCTAGGTATAAAATATTTATACATATAAGTATAAATGAAATTTTATTTCTATTTGAAATAATACAATGAAGTTACTTTTATTTTGGTTTTACGGTTTATTTTAGATTATTACATTTCCTATGACTTGTTCACACACACAGAAATCAGTAGACACTGCAGTGTTCCTATGACTTTCATCCTCTTCCCGTGATATTTTTCTATTTTTATATGCAGTAACGAACTAACGACATGACACGGAAATAGAAATAGACAAATTTGAAAATGTATCTGTGGTTCTTTAAATAAAGTTTATGAGTTAAAAACGATACCGACATTAGGATCGTCTAACAGCGGAGAACTAAGGTCCGGTTGGGAACTTTCGTACCATACTCTAAGGGCTATTACCATCACTGTTCAATAGTTAATGGGCGCTATAATCACTGTTTAACTTTCGGAATATTTACGTGATTTTTTTGGGATAACCCGACCAAAGCAAGAGATTGCATTGCGGTTGTCCTACATAGATACAAACAAAAAATGCACTTTCTGCCCAGCCACATACTTACATAATGCATAATCTCTATGTAATACACTAATAAATGATTCGTTTGAGAATCATTAACAGCTATCTTATATAACAGATTACCTAATTACTAAATAAATGTTTATTCTGTTTTTATTCTAATAACTGGTCTTCAGGTTACTATATTCTCAACTTACTTCAGTTTTATAAAGTTAATTATAAAAGTAAATTATAAACAGATGCCATAAAAAAAATGTTGAGTGTTATTCGTAGCGAAACCCATTGTTCTGTTGATATGGACTGTACTCAAATTGGTTCCACTTTGCTCTTTACAGAGATAAACCATGATTTAGAGATTTCTTTACACTTGCTAATGTCCTTCCTTGTTGGGCATGCGCCAAATAGATAGTGGGTAGAATCGCCTTATCTCTGGCAAGGTTAAGGGAGAATTTTATTTTCATTATCCTTTAAATACGATACTTACAAGACGACTAGGTCGTTTAATTTATTCCAAAAATGTATTCCGAATTGGCGTATAAATACAGGTATTTATAAAAACAGACAATTAAGTACAGTATGGTGAACAAAAGAAAAGACGGGCCAACCTGTGGAATGATTACCTGCCTACAACCAGTTTTCTGGTTGTTGTTATTGTTGATGTGTAAGATATCTCACAGGAGATGAGATTGAAGGAGATGCAGGGTTGTATTTATTGATCGTAAATGTGGAACTTCTTCGCGATACAAATGATCACCTAGTAACAACCGTTCGATTACTTCATCAGACGCTGATACGGATAAAAAATCTTATCTTATCTTTACGTTTGCATATTAGCACGTATTTTGTTATTTATTCTTCTAAAAAAGATACTAGACGTTTTAAAGTGAACAAGAGACTTCTGTTTATGTAAAAACTAGCTGCGCCTGGCGGTTTCACCCGCGTAAATTTTCGCGAAAGGTTTCGTGGAAAATATAAAATCGTCCTATGGCATCCCGTAGGAATATTTTTTCGGGATAAAAACTATCCTATGTGTTAATCCAAGTTACCCTAAATGTGTGTGCCAAATTTCATGAAAATTTTTTCAGCAGTTTTTGCGTGAAGGAGTAACAAACAAAGAAACGAACAAACATACAAACTTTTGCATTTATAATATTAGTAGGATTCTCTTAGGAAATACGTTAAGACTTGGTATTTCTTTCTCTTCTTCTTTTCTCGTGATCTATGAATACTTATCTATCATGAAGCACACAGTATTATGTAAAAAATAATATTATGTAAATACTGATTTTAATGAGCTATTTTGTTATGTACAGTTCAATAATCTTGTCGTGTTCATATGCTGACAACTACAGATAACCTTGTTCGTACGTGTGCTACTTATAGAATTACTTATATAAATTACTAACTGTCCGTGGAAATATTAGATTTTAGACCTTCAGATTTGTTCCCAGGCATATCGAATATACACAGGAAAATTTGGTTGAGACATTTTGGAGAAGCTCGACCACAAAAAACTCGATACGAATTTTATTATTTTCACGATAAAGATTATAATAAATGACAGTATACCAAACGCCTAAAAATGGTCATAGTCGTAGCCACAGTCGGAATAGATTCCTGCGACGTGGAGATCTAGTAAAAGATCGAAACGAATCGTATGAATCGGACCCGGAAATATTTTTTCCCTTTTGAAAATTTTCCATTTTCGCAGGGGATATAAAAATACTTAGTCCTTGACCTCATACATAAAAGGATTACAATTTACACACCGTACCAATTGGGATATCATACGCCGGGTAACAAAAAACGTTATTTGTACCATACAATGTACCTATCACTTAAACAACTTGGCAAAAGAAGACCTTCAATGAACACTTGCTGTGTTCTTTACGACTGTGTACCTACAGATTACTAAATGATTATAATAAAACAACTGTTTACGACTGTTTATCTGATCACTATCTACTGATAATAATTATACAGCTTTTACTTAGTAAATCACGATTCATTCAGATATTTTACAATGCCGGCGCTTAGGATACTTTTAGTGAACTAAAGAGAAAGTAGTACTAAAGAGAGTGGACTTTTAACTCGTTGAGTCATTGGAACCACGAGTAAAATATCCAATAAATACTACTTTATTTCGCGCATCAATCTGAGGAACATGGTTTAGGCGAGGACAGTAAGACAGTCCCCCCAAAAATGCTGCCACCTTGTGGTGCCTCTATGATCCCCAAGGTTATACCGGACTGGGCTACTCATACTGGACAGGCTTGGGGAGAGAGGAGACCAGCCTAAGAGCAGCTCAGCTGGGAGGTCCTCCACCCGTCCCTCTGAATCAGCAGATGGCGGCGTGGATTAGGAGGAATGGCATGGCGTGCTCCGTTGGAGCATTGGGACCCGGATGGGAATCTGATCCCATTGCACGATTCCAACACACGTTGGAGTAGGGATTGTTCAAAGACAGACGGACAGTTCATAAGGAGGAGAAGTCTGGCCTTTTCACCGAGGCCAGCCTGTCGCTGAAGGGACCCTGTTGCTTGTAGATATAGGGCCCTGCAATTATAGCGGCTGAAAGCACTCGCAGGGGTTTAATCGGTAAGGGCAACCCAATTGCCGAACCCGACACTGTACCTGGGAGAACCACCCAGGCTCCTGGGTAGCGTACGTACAGGTATTCCCCTGCGTTACCAAAAAAAAGGACAGTAAAACAGTGATTGCTGATCCTCTTTTTTTATTGATATTATTGGAAATGCCATAAGAGTTCATCGAACTAAGGAAGAATAGTCTTTCTTGGCTAGGAAGACGAGACTAGGCTAGACCCTTCTTTTCCCGCAGGTAGTAAGAGATGCAAGCCGATTCTATAGCGTAAACATACTTATTTGTCTCATATACAACACACGCTAGCTTCTCCACCAACATAGTCCTTATATTTTGCAACAGATATGATGCTTGCGAGGAGATTAAGGTCACAATGTGATTAAAAACCTGAATCCTAATTATTGAAGTCGTAGTGTTATGGTTAGTTTCTATTTGATTGTGTTCTTTATTGGGTCCTAAACATAAAAGAAAGATATCAATTTATGGCTTAATAACAAATCAGACACCGCCCAACTCCATAAAATAGGCCCCGCAAATAAATAGTCTATCTTGGCGGGTCCGTTTAGTGAGTGTTAACCTTCAAAATTTGCGGTCACTGAGATAGAAAATACTATTTATAATATATTTATTGTTGTTGATAATAATATATCAAACTGCTTTAATAACAAGTCTCTGATAATACTATTTTTATATTATATAAGAGAAAGAAGCAAAATTATTCGTGCACTGATTTTAGTTATAAAATTGTTAGTTAGTTCTATGTCTTGTTAGTCTCTTAGTTCTTGTCTTTCAGTTTGCTGCTACTTATCAGCCACAATATGCCTAAGCTGGTGCTGTGTATAAGAGGCCTTCTATTCTGACACCATTATCTTATATCCTTCGAATCCAATTTTTTAGATAACGGTTACGATTTATTTTATGGTATTCAAATGCGCTACCGACGCACGTAGACATCCGCATAGAGATAAACAGCCCATTTTCGCCCTCTTTCCTCCTCCCACCTCCATGGGCCACCGGCTGCTTAAACACCGTACTAGACGCGACAGCACAGCTGTCACTTAACGCCGATCTCGTGTAAGCTAGAGGTTACACTTACTTCCCCGGTCGTGCTGGCCCAATTCAGCTACATGCATGACACTGCCTCTTCCTAAAACGATGTCGTCTTTACGCAGTACCGAAAGTCATATACTTCCCTTGGCCTCCATTCTATTACTGCTTTCATCCATCTGCTATTATCGGCAAGGTGTCCTGACCACCATCGCTTTACTCCATTATGCATTGTCCTTCATCCGTGCACTGTTTTTAGCTATTGTTCTTCGGGATATTTTTGTATCACACACGATTCCCTAGCCCGATGCCCCGTATCATGCGCCCTAGGGCTTTCTTCAATGTACAACTTAAAGAAAAATACATTTCTCTTTCCATTTTTTAAATTGAACATCATTGCAATTTTTTAACGCACCAGCCACTGCGTAATACATGAACAGCCAGATGTACATGGTACACTTCATATTTATTGCCCGTAAAACTTATATTTCAGTTTTGTTTCTTGTGTGTGTTGTGTTGTGTGGTAGATGAAATTTTTGACGTTCAAAAAGCAATTTTTTAAATTCAATTTTGAATAAAAATATTTTGCAATGCAAGATTTTGGGAGATCAGGTTCTTGACCAATGTGATCAATGTGACCAATATAAACTACATCGAAATCAAAACAAAGATGTTTATGCTAAACTCACAACTTAGACCGTAGCAAGATAAATACTTAAATCTGCAAGTAATTTTTATATTGAACTCATATATTACTTGTGTTCATTTAACATACTGAAGTTTTAAAAATCTACGACACTGATATGCTACTAGTGAATGTGTTGGCCTACAAATTGGAGTGTCGCCAACATTTCTTAATGTAGACACTTCTGTAATTTTTACAGTTCTGCATTTTTATCTGGGTACTTTCGAATCTATCTCTTCAACTTTCAAATGTGGATTTTTAAAAGTATATACCTGATCTATTAAAAAATATCCTTTACTTATAATAACTAAGAAAGGTATATAATTCTTTAGTTCTGTGTAGCCATGGAAAGCGAATGTATATTCCGTAAAGTAAACATGAATATTAAATAACTAGCTTGTACCTGCGACTTCGTTCGCATTTGTTATTGTTTGCTTGCAGTGTGCTGAAATTCCGATTTCCCGAAAGAAAGAGCGATTTTAGCGCAGTAAAAAGTGTTTTTGATGTTGACCAGGCTTAGTATCTATACACCACAGAAAGTTTTATTCAAATCAGTCCAGTAGATTCGGAGATTAGCCTGGACAAACAGACAAACAATAGAGTTAAAGAACATTGAAAAGTGTTCTAATACTATTTTAACATCGCCCACAATTACTTTTTCGTAATTATATTCAATGTACAGATACACGAATTTTACTGTTTTATTATATGTATAGATACAATTAACAATACAATTTAAACAAAACCATCTTATAAAAAAATATTTTTAATTAATTATCAAAATATTTTTTCAATTACATTAATATAATCAATTATATTAATGTAATTGAAAGTTAGTTATAGATTGACTGACTGGTAGATCTAGTTCATTTCGCGTTGGTATATTTTAGGTCATTCAATCTGAGCCGCAGTTTTAACCATTTACAAAAGGCAACAAAGGTAGAGCAAGGTAGAGCAATTCGGAAATTTCATTAGCCCATGTCATTGAGATTTTCAATGAAGTTTAACACGACAATGAACGGATAACACAACTGTGGCGCTGTGGCGTTGTTGTTGTTAGGAAGTGAATCAGCTGTTCGACAGCGCGCGGGGCAGTGGCAGTTGTGGGGATAGTCAATGAGTCGAGCGACGTGGACTGCGTTAGTACTTAGTACACGCTGTCGTGCCAAACAAATAACTGCGTTTGTTTTTCTATCGTGATAATCACTAGCCTTATCGTGATTCGCATTCTTTTCAAACGTTAATTTAAAATTGGAATTTTTAACTTTTTTTTTCTTAAATGCCAGTGAACGTCTGTGAATGTGTTTCTAGTGTTCGATTCGAATATTCTTGACGATAAAAACTTATAGAACGCAATGATTATGTGTACAAGAATAAAATAAACAAAACAAAAACTAATAAGACGTAGTTAAAATCTTGTTTTTGAGATTTTTTTATTGACCTTAGAATAGAATAGTATGGGAAGATTTTAAAATCTTTGTATGTTTGACTTTTGAGTCATTACTCACCACATCCTTGTGTTATGTACAACCGAAGCATCTGATCGTATCAAATTTGACTTCCATTGTTCATAACTTTTGGACGTGCTAATTAACAAAACTGTTTGTTCTACAGTCAATATTATCTTGTATATTTCAACATTAATGTTAGAAATAGTGATTTGACAATGTAAATTGTCAGTGTGTCTTGTAGCTTTACACAGTTCGGTCAACAACGGTTTAACAAGTAATAGCATTGGAATGTATATAGACATTTTAGTAATTACTTTGTTATAAATACGATTTCTAATGTAAATATTTGGTGACTAATTTTATAATTTTGTGTTCATTTAATTAACATTTAAAAGTAATTGGACATTAGCTGTTTGTATTTGAAAGTAATAGCGTTACTGTCAAGGACGTTGCTGGATTACATCCTGTGATTTAAAACTAATTTGAACAGGACTGTGTAGTGAGAAAGGTTTATATTTTGGAGTGTTGTTGATTTGAATCATTGGCTTTAAACTCCGAAAGTGTTTAGTTAGTTTTGGTGTATTGTGTCATGAGATTTCATGAGAACATGGCGAATGGAACCACGGACAAAGTTAACCTTCCCAACGGTTCATCCCGTTATGGCCAAGGGGATAGATACACTGCCGCACCAAATGAGTAAGTTGCACAGATATCAATTTTGGTATAAATCTTTCTTTTAAACCTTAAATGCATTTAATCATGCACATTAAACAATAAAAGAAGAGTAGAATATCTTCTTTAATTCTTTCTATTAATTAACCCTAGAAACTTTAATTGTAAGATCTATAAATTAAAATACTGTGCCGAAAACATCGCTTTGGAAAAATAGCAAGGTCATGACATGCGTGCACGCAATTTTTTTGCCGACAGCTAATGCAGTCTATAAAATTTCTGTTACGAGGTAAACAAGTATAGCACATACACTTGTACAAAGAAAACCACATTTGAAATAAAAATTTTGTCGTAATAATATATCAAAGCATTAATTCGCACTATCATGACTTTACTATGATTAAGTCTAGTAGTAATTATTCCATCCTAACTACTGATTTTCGTCTTATAATTTACGACAAGAAAATTTGAATTTTAGGGCAGTGTTCGAAAATAGGTCCTCCTCTTCCGACTTCCCGAGATATCAATTATTCATATGGCTCTAGACATGTCATAGGGATGTTCCTACACGTTACTTCAGATGTAGATAGGTCTCTACTGCTTATAGACTTCTAGTAGACTTCTAGATAGCATAATACGGGATTGAGCTGCTTTGAGTATTATCAAGATCAGTTCTACCTAGATCAGTGCGTGTGCAAAAATGGCATCAAAAAATTTATCGTATCAGTCCCAAACGAGTAACAAAATTCTAAGAAATCTGATTAAAAGTTAGTCGCCAGTAGTCGTTGGAATTAAACTAACAATTTCTCATTACCTTATCTAGTACCGTTATTAATCAGAGTTGTTTGCACGTTTTATTGTACTACGTTTGATTAATGGAAGGGTAATTTAGTGTGTGTGTGATGCAAACGGCACACGATGTGCTTTAAATAGCCGGTGTAGAGATCATACCTGTACTTGTGACTGGTTTAGAGGTGCGACACCAATGTCGTGATTATTTTCGTATCGCTGGAATGCATTTGGTTTCTTAACTTAGATCGATATCTAATAATAGTGAATTCATGACAGAGTAATATACAGATATGTCTGTCGATCTTTGTTGCGGGTGTCATCTAGAGAATGTAAATGGGTAAAGAGCTCACGAAATAATCAAAACGCATAGACGACATATTATGCGGTTTAGAAAATGTTGTCAGAATTCAAGTCATTTTTTCCTAATTCCTTTCCTTTTCGTTGTCATTAGACAAGAAACCTTAGTTTTTCTATTTTTCTTTCTAAAAATGTATTTGAAAAATCTCGCGTTAGAAAAAAGAAAACTGTATCACTTTGTTATAACGACTAAGTTCTTGCTTGGCATATTTATAACAGTTCTCGCGTTTTACCCTACAATCTAATAGGAAAAATTATATGTGTGCCAGGGTCAAATGTATAATTTAATACTCGGTAATTCATACTCACTAGCGAATATTATGAAATACTTACAGTGTCGTTATTATGTATAATAATAGTCGTAGATCTGTCTAATTTACTGATGATCTAAAAGTAGTCCTTAATAACAAGTTTAAAACAAGTCTGTACATATCGTTTACTAATCGATAGAATAATTTAACCCCCCTTCACTAATATGGGTAAGTGTTTAACTTCAAAACTACCGCACGAAATTTTAAAACCCATTTATTGCATTCATGTTCATGTAGGATATGCAAGCAAAATCCATACAGATGAACGGGGCGCAGTTAGTATGTACTGTAAAGATTAGATACCGAGTACCAACAAGTAATTAACTTATAATATATGCCTTGAATCAAAGAGACATCCCGAAAGATTGCTCTAATATCAAAGTTGCCAACTTTGATATAGTAAATAGAAAGTAACAAGTAGATAAATGACGGATGATTGACGCGACAGAAAAATGTTGACGCTCTTTGATTGTGTTATCTGTTTAATATCTTATCTATGCTATTCAATTCAATTCACATATTAAGGATTTATTGATAAAATAATCCATTTACAATTTACATATTATGTTATTCTATCTGATCTAACCCTAACAGAATAAGACCATCTCTTTTTCACCAAAGTTCAGACTTTTCTAAGACTATTATTTTTTAAAGTACATATAATATTATATACATCCCTATGTTAGCTTCAGCAAAACACGCTAAGTGGTTGGTGGAATTTGCAGAGTGTTTTAATAAACCATAATCTAAGATTATACTACCTCATAGTTCCATAATAATTAACTCATTAATCTTCAAAAATCGTTTGTTTGAGCGCAAGTAAAGAAAGTCGGTTCCTTT
>LUGF01014924.1:13352-24899 GCA_001625245.1 Calycopis cecrops
TGGCGGCAGCCATGCTCCGCCGCCGTTTATATTCGGAGTATCAAAGTTATTCTGCAGTTTCAGGGACATTGCGCACAATTTATAAATAAAACATATACAGCAAATTCAGTGCTCATAATTTGCGCGTTTATCTTTCGCAGTTGTGTTCGTGACAGACTAATTATTATCTGATAGGCTTTGAGAGCATCGTTGCTATGTTTTATGTTGATTGTTTCTTATTTATAAGTACATGATAAGTGTTAATTGATTCTTAAAACTATACAGACGTAATTTTCTTGTCAACGTTGTTCCTTAAATAAAATTAGTTTTCACGCAGATTAAATTCATGCAATTAAAATTAACCTGCCGGTTCCGCAGATCTTTCTTTCACTTAAATGCACTATTCGATTTGTGGCTTTTTCTGGAAATTTTGTGCAGTGAAATGGAACATTGTGGTATAGAAAAATTACTCGTAGAAAAAAGTTACCATTCATATTTTCTGGATAGAAAACAAGAAAATCTAATATATAAAATTCTCGTGTCACAGTTTTCGTTGCCATACTCCTCCGAAACGGCTTGACCGATTCTCATGAAATTTTGTGAGCATATTGAGTAGGTCTGAGAATCGGCCAACATCTATTTTTCATCCCGATATTCCCACGGGATCGAAAGTTACGCGGGTGAAACCGCGGGGCGCAGCTAGTCTAATATATAAAATTCTCGTGTCACAGTTTTCGTTGCCATACTCCGCCGAAACGGCTTGACCGATTCTCATGAAATTTTGTTAGCATATTGAGTAGGTCTGAGAATCGGCCAACATCTATTTTTCATCCCGTAATTACCACGGGATCGAAAGTTACGCGGGTGAAACCGCGGGGCGCAGCTAGTACTTCTATAAGATAGTTAGATTAGTAATTTCTTAAAAAAATCTAAAAAAGAGTTTGGCAGCTAATTGGTAACATACCTATTTTTCAATTTAATTGTACATATAAATGAGAAACTTGTGAACCGAAGACAAAGAAGGTAGTTTTACAATTTCCAAATTTTAGACTCAATTTCATAAAATAATGTGTATTTTACTAACCCATCAGAAAATACTGCATTTTGATTAAAAGTAATATCTACGCATCTAAGCTGTAAGCAAATTTAAGAAACATTTGACTGGAAAGATGATGATGATATAAAAGATACAATTCGCGCGCCTACTGCTTAATGCAAGCAGGTCAGACCAGAACTAGATTATATTTACATAATGTTGTTGTTTCCTTTCTACCTCCCTGCCGTTGTCTTTCGCCAAGCCTTGACAAGGGAAATCAAATGCGTAATACTTACGCAATGCATATCTATGTATAACCAAAACACTGGGTCTCCTGACTCCTCTCAGACGTAAGGAATGTGTAGGTATTGTAGTATAGAGGAAACTCTATACTCATATCAAATAAAACCTCTACGTTTGATATGTCCTTTTTAATAAAAAGGTTAGTTCAAATAATTCAAATTTTGAATGAAGCAATTTTCCTTCTTGTCAGAAAAAAGATTATTCTAAAAAGATTCTGGATAGACGGAGACAGATTGAAAGAATGACGAACTCTCTTAGTTAGGCTTCAAATTTTATATTAAAATAAATGTATTTAATGTGATGAATAAATACTTCGATAATACCTCCAAGTGTTTTTATGTGTAATCTTATTGGATAGAATTAACCCAGATGGGAAAGAAAGATTAGACAGTAATAATCTAGGGTCCTTTAGGATTTTTTACAGATTTTTAGGTAATATCGCTAGCATATTGACTACGCCCCTGAACAGTCTACAGATTAGCGGCTAGCGATACTACAGTATATAATAAGTCACTAAATCGCAAAGATTTTATTATTTTGTTTCCTATTTGCCCATATCTACCACCGATTCATTCGGAGTGTATATCAACAAAAATAGTTTTTTTAAATTCCTACATTATAAGATTATGTTTATGAACTAGCTGGTCCCTTCGACTTCGTTCGCGTAGCGTAGTAATATTATAATCAAAGTGATTTGTTATTGTTTTGTTTGCAGTGTGCCAAAATTCCGATTTCCTGTAGGAATTAGCGATTTTACCGCGGTAAAAAGTGTATTGGATGTTGACCAGGCTTAGTAATCTATACACCACAAAAAAAAGTAAATATATTCAATGTTATACAGGATTACGTATTGTTCACCTAATTTTCAGGGTTGGTTCAGAATCAATAATACATTAGATTTATGAAATTAAAAAAAAATAAAAAAATAATTAGGTATATATCCCCATGCTATAAACATATTTCTGGATCATCACGTGGCATCAGACTCGCGAGTCGCGACCGGTCGGCGTCGCTGACTGTAGTCGATACATTTCGTGTGCGAACAACGAACAATGTATTTTTAAGGACCATTTCAAATCGATTTGTACATGACAAACTATTACAATTAGACGATAAAAATTAAAACCCACCCTTGAAATTATTTTTACTTACTTTTTTACTCACTTATTTTAAAATTTGGCCGGTGACCAAAAGTAACCCTGTAGATGTTGAACTTGGAATATTATAGCGAAGATATATTTTATAAGTTTACGTAAATTATTCTATACGCAAGTTACGTATTACTACCCGATCCGTGCCCACTTTATGGGGCCTCTAAAATAAATATTGTATAATCATATTAAAATATGTTCTCATTAGACCAACGTACATTCACTTATTCATTCGCGTCCGTATTTTTTTAAATAAAATCTTTCCTATATCCTTTCTAATACATACTTAGATTATGTGTATAAAGTATCATGATAATCGGTTGAGTAGTTTTATCGTGAAAGCGTAACAAACAAACTTACATTAATATTTATAACGTTAGTAGGGTACACTAAATATACTACTATAGATTAGTATAGATTACTTTTTAACTACTGCTCCGTTTTATTTGTTTTTACTGGCTCTAGGCATATGGTGTCTCTGTATAGTTAAGAATGAAGAAGGTTAAAATGCATGCTCGTTTAATCACGATAAGAAAGGTTCTTAGGATCAATTCACACCAAAAGCGCGGCGAAGGGCAGCGAAGCGGAGCGCAGTTTATGTGTCATATTAATTTCAACTTTTTTTCAATGCTATAGTACTTATTATCGAATTCTCGCGACTGCTGGAGCAATCCAGCGACTTCTCGCGCATTCCAGCGACATTCGCGGGAATCCGCGCGCCCTTTTCGAGTTTCTCATGCGATAATAAGTATTATAGTAATTATTATAAAGTTGAAATTCATATGACCCATAAACTGCGCTCCGCTTCGCTGCCCTTCGCCGCGCTTTTGGTGTGAATTGACCCTTACAATGTCTCATAAATACAGAACCTTAGGGCACTTTATCTCACCCTGTGCATGCTATGTGTTCTACGCCACTGTAGACAGGTGTACTCATGATCGAATTTAAAGTGGTTGATAGATCGCGTGCGCGTGTTAATTGAGATCTGCGAAGTTTACGCGGCTGCTCGAAATTGCTGTAATCGCTTCCACGAGACCGATTCTCGTATTTGTTCCGTAACCGACATGATGAGAATAAATTACCGTGGCAAACGCTCGTCCGTTAATTTGTATCACGAAGTTCTTGCTTGCACACGAAACTGGCATGGACAGATGTGTTGTCGCGTTTTGTGCGGTGTGTAAGTGTTGCCCGTGTAGGAGGGAAGAGGATGGAGGAAAACGCATCTGTTCAGCCTCTGTGCGTGTGTCTACGGGTCGTTACGAAAATGGTCCCGACTGCTTGTTTGGCCACTTATAGGTAGGTACTTTAAAAATGCGACTGGTCAAATCTGATAATGAAGATCGACACAAATATGATCATCGCGACCAAGAAAAACGCTACGGCTGACCTTGTGTGATTAAGACTCGTCCATAGAGAATTCCGCTTGCTGTGATTTATAATCAAAATATTGTTGCATTGTAACAGAATGGGGCCGGCACGACCACTAGCTACTAGCTGACATGCTACCAGTGCAGCGTGAAGCCACTGTTGCTGTAGTTTTGACTACCGTTTATGAGCCCGGAGATATTGCGGATGTCATTGTTACCTGACTTTATTATTAAATTGTCTAGTCCAAAATTATAATGCGATGCGAGACCAGTCATATTGTTATTTGGTATTGGTCTGGCCTTCGGTGTTAACGATCCTCAACCAACAAATAAATTTGATGATGGCATAAAACATAATAGTTTTATAGGCGGTTGTAAAAGTTGACAATTTATTGCAAAACGATTATTAGTTACTAATAACTATTGTATACTAGCTGTCCTAGCTGTGTGAGAATTTGTTGTTACGGTATTGTGTAATGTTACGTGGTCCAGTCAAACACGTTACTTTTGAAACAATAAGATTTTCAACCTACATTATTAATATTTACGTACCACCAAAATAAAATCCAACATACAAGCCGAGGGGTAACGGGCTATTTGATATAAGCGACATTTTTGTAACTTTACAGGAGAGCCTTTTAAAGTTTGAAATTTCGAAATTAAATTCATAACAAAAAAGCTTCTGCAGTTGTTTAAACGGGGTAAACTGCATTGAAATTTAATTAAAAATATCTAGTTTACTAAGAGGTAGTGCCACGCTGTATGCTTGCATGCAGCCGAATTGGGCCGGCACGACCGGGGAGGTACCTCTCGCTTACACGAGACCGGCGTGAAGTGACAGCTGTGCTGTCGTGTTTCGTGCGGTGTGTAAGTAGCCGGTGGCCCATGGAGGTGGGAGGAGAAAGGGGGGCAGCGCATCTGTATAGTCTCTATGCAGATGTTTATGGGCGTCGGTAGTCATGAAAATGGCTACATCTGCTCGTTTGCCCCCCTATACCATAAAAAAAAAAAAAGTTGTTGATGCTAATACCAAATAAAGCGGACATTTATTTACAAAGATAAATGTCGCTTAATACAACATGCCCTTTTTTAGAGACAGGAAAAACGATTTAAGTGACTTCATAACTACAACTGGCTACAGGGGAAAAAATTAAGCGACAACGCATTCTATTTACAGAGTAAACCAAAAGCTATGAAGTAACGAAACCCAAAATTAGTAGAAGCAAGCTATTTATCTTAACTACCAATTTAGATTAAAATGACTGTCAGGCTAATTTACTTATGTGACATATAACATTAAAATTGGTGTAAGTAATTTAAGTAAGTAAATGGTTTAAGCGACATTACACCGTGTGATTAGGGAAGTCAAAATGATTCAAGTTACTTAATAAAATTTAGAAACAGGAAAAACGCTTTAACTCTTATTCACTTATTTATGAGAGATATGACTGGTTTATATCTCGGTTATTAATATGATGGTATGGTTCAAGTCCAAGATTTAATAAAAAAATGCAAAATCCACGTCGTTTAATACACTGCCACTTTGGAAACGACACGAAAATAGTATTATTTGAAACGTCAAAAAAGTGCTCCGATTTTAATGCAACCGGCATCATTCGACGGAGAAAAATTAGCTGATTCCAAATATGTATATAACCTAATATAACCTAAAATGTCGCTTAAACCAAATAGCCCGTTACCCCTCAAAGCAGTGGCCGAACGCTATAATAAAATTATTATCATATTTGGCGGAGTCGTTCTGAAATTACTTTATACTTTACGGGGGGTTTCATTTCGTCAGGTCGACGTAGTTCATTTAGGAGGTTATAGTTTGCATCATTTCTGACTAATTTTACTATGAAACACCATATCCAAAAACTAACCGATTTCGAGATCTTTGAATTTTTTTTATATATTCCTGTCTTTTTCCCCTTAACTTATTTTTTTTAGATTTTTATCATCAGATTATAATTGGTTGCTATATTTGTGTAGGGGATAAGTTGCTTTATTAATATCTACACTAAAATTATAGTTTTGTTTATCAACTGATTTGTTATAAAAATCAGTAATTACTCTGTTTATTTTTGTGACATATTGAAAAAAATATCTTTGAAGGATTATCGCCAGATGAGTTTAAAAATATCTGTTTCAATAGCTATTTAACATGGTATAACAAGCTTTGTTTATCCAATTTTTTAGAAAAAGACCATGACATAGTTTAACAAGTGGCGTAGTAAAGACCGGATAAAGAAACAAAACGAGAGAGAGAGAATGAACTGTACATAGACCGTAGATAATAAACGTATTAGAAATTAACGTAAAATAACAATAAACAGAACTTATTTACAGTTTTATTGTTTTATTTTATTTTATTTTATTTTCTGAGCCAAGTATTAAGTTTGTATTTGTTCCTTAGTTCTACCTGGAAGGCCTTTATCAAGGGTTTTCTCATGCAGTAATGGAACTTATTAAATTCATTGCAAAATAGGCCAAGGCAGAGAAAGAAGAAAGGAACCTCACATGTTCCTTGGTGGGTGTATATTAATTGGTGTAAGCGATGCTGCCCGTTTGTTACTTATGTAAAGTAAAAACTAGTTAGATTTAAGATGAAAAGAAAAGTAACAAAGACCTTTTGTAATGATATCTTGTTAAATGGTAATATATTTTACCTTCTTTTCTCGTTTGGCCTTCTTACATTTTTGACTAATAGTTATTAATTACATCGATTTTACAAAAGGAATAAATAAGTAAATAAAGAATAACAAAATATGCAAATATAAATGATAATTAATACCTAAGTCGAATAATTTGAAAATAATATTTTTTTGCATTTGTAATTATATGAATAATTACAAATTTGTAATTTAATATATTTTAATGTTAAGTATTTAGTGTTTCCTGTTTCATCATGTAAACTGTTTAATTAATAATTTATTTTGCTTAAGAAAAGGGTAATTAGTTAATTAGTTTATTAATTTACCGAGCAATGGTAGGTATATATATATATACAAGAAGTCATTTTATTCATTAACAGAAGTGAAGACCCTTGCAAAAGGGTACATTGTATAAAGATCTTGTTACTTATCACAACTATTTGATGAATAATACGTACGATAAGTATTTCTCGGAACTCTACCGTGTACAGCGGAAACCAACTGATAATATTAATTTTCCATTGTCTGTGGAGATATCCATCCATCACATCTTAACGAGTCGACGTCTTGTTTTATTCTATGTAATATTATAATGAACAAGTATGTATGTTCTCACGTCATAACTACTGAACATAGTTGAGGAAGGCACATAAACTATAGAATGCAGCTTACAATGTTGAATAACTTATTTTACTTTTAATAAGTAATAATAACATAATATAAGAATTTATTTCTCACCACAATATACATTTTGTTACAATAATTATGAAGCAATATAAGGAACATAATAACATTTATGATGGTATATTGCGGGAGACTAATACCCAAGCTAATCTTTAGGGGCTTGTATTTCGGGTCACCAGTAATATATAGATAACTCGCAGGTAATCGATTTTTCCCGTGGGGCACTCTATGACTTACTACATATTGTAGTAAGAACAGCATTCTGAAGTAGAAGATGCATATAAGACGCACTCTTACAACGATTCTCATTTAGGGAGTAAAATTCATTATAATTTTGTAAACTCAAGCGACTTAATAAGTCTTAGATGACTTTCGGTATTCTATGTAGATAAATTAATTGTATGAAGTTTATTCATTCCCCTAATTAAAACCCATTTTCGTTTGTTCTAGAATATTCGTGAACAGATCACTGCATCTAGAAAATATCAAGTTCTATGGATTTGATATGGACTACACGTTGGCAGGTGAGTACTAATCAACTACGCTAAGTAAATATTTCCACATATATTTCTTAATGTTTAAATAGGCTGCGGTTATAAGTCACGTATTTTCTTATTAAGAAATATCATTGTTTATTCAAATGATTGCATTTTTATCTGTATAAAAATTCGTGCAACAAGAAATAATGAAAATTTAGAATATGTATGCTTTAAGTAGGGGTAATGCAGCCTCACGGTTAAGCAGCCCGCGTTCTATGAACTGAGGCTCTTACAAAATGTATGTATGTTTTGTTTGTATGGTAATGGCAGTACATATTGTGTAGCTTTAATGCAATGACCGCATAAATAGGGATTTCATATGCCTTGATCTTACTCTATGAATTACCATTGCGTCATGTTTTAGAAAATAAAATTCCCATCCATAATAATCCACAACAAACGTACGACCAGGGATTTCCCTGGCCCTTTCCGTTCCTTGCCCTAAGTTACAGATGCCTCATTAGAACCTTTACAGCCTCAATAGAACCAAAAATAGAACCTTTATATATATACTTTTTAAAAGAAGAGTTAGATCTTTTATCAAATGTACAACACGCACAGAATAGATTTACATTACGCAGGTGTTTGAGATTTGCCAAAATCTGAACCAGGTGCTACTGTACAATATATCTGAAACGCGTATTTTTATTTGCAGAATACAAATCGCCACAATATGAGACTCTAGGATTTAATTTAACCAAAGAGAGATTAGTGAAGAAGGGTTATCCAGACGAAATATTAACGTTTGAATATGATCCTTCATTTTCTGTAAGGTTAGTACTATTTATATAAGTAGACACCTACAATGTACCAAGTTATGATAATATAATGTGTAGGTAAGTATTGACATAACTTTGTTACATTGTAGGGGCACTTCCTTATGTTACTGTATCCCTATAATAGTGATACGGCGGTACAAGGATTCTCCGATCGTATATCCATAACTGTTTAGCTTATGATTCAAGTATAAATAGAACTAGGCGACTAGGTGTCGCATACAATTTCACTGCTTTCTACACTAAATAAATATAATATTATATAATATATAATATTAATATACACCAAATTAATTATTATATATACAACTATCTGTCTGAAGATATATTATATTTTAATTTATCTAACCAGTAAGATAATTATTTCTTTCAAATTTTTTGCAAAATGTACCTTTTTTTTTTTTTTTTTGTTTTCGCAGGGGAATGCATTTACGCACGATACCCGGAGCCTGGGTGGCTCTGAAACCGGGCCTGTGTCGGGCTCGGCGTTTGGTACGCCCCTACCGACTAAACCCCTGCGGGTGCCTTCAGCCGCTATGATTGGAGGGCCCCGGATCTAAAAGCAACAGGGCGCCTCCAGCGACAGGCTGGCCTCGGTGAGAAGGCCAGACTCTTCCTCCTTAGGGACTGTCCGGCTGCCTTTGAACAGTCCCTTACTCCACGATGGAACCGTGCAATGGGGTCAGGTTCCCATCCTAACCCCTGGGTCCCAATGCTCCAACGGAGCACACCACGCCGGTCGTCCGAATCCACGCCGCCATCTGCTAATTCAGAGGGACGGGTGGAGGACTTCCGGCACTGGCTGGTCCCATCCGCGGGGCGGCGGACCAACCATCAAACGGCCGCAGAGGACAGGGAGGACGGCAACGACACACCGCATCTCCTCTTCCTCTGCGGCCCCACCGTCAACGCATCTGACGGTGCGCCCCCGTTCGGTCGCGGGAGATAGGGTGCACGGCAACGACACACCGAGACACCTCTCCTTCCGCGACCCCACCTCCATGGACGGCAAGCGTCCAATGGACGCATCCAGAGCGGGCTTGGGCAAAGCCCACCCGACGCGTCCGCACCCGGGATCCCTCTTAGTTCACCGTGGGAGGCAGGCTCAAACCACGGCTACTAAGCCCCCTCACCGCGACAAGGTGGAGATCCGTCGAGGGGGTGGCAAAATGTACCTATTATAGTGTACACTTAACGTCGAATCTTTCTGATTAATATTTGTGTTATTAAACTGTAATCTATTAAGTTTTACCATTGCGCGTTGTAGTTAAAATTCTCGTATTATATACCACCGTGAAAGCGTTTACATTCAAATTCAGCTGCCAGCATATATGGCTCTAGCTAGAAGTATTGTGCTTACATACTGCCAGTCTCGTAGTTTGCTGATATGGGTCTTAATTTTACTTGAAGACATCTACGACGAAGGCCCTCTCTAGTTTGGCTGCCCTATCATGGATACTGCGACAGTTACTCCTCGGCATATTTCCCTGCTCACTTTGAATGTAACGTAGTATTATTCTTTAATGAGTAAAATTCACTCATCAAAAAATATGAATGTATGTCAATAAATTAATATTGTTCTATTTATTTCAGAGGTCTATGGTATGACACATTATATGGTAACCTGTTAAAAGTGGACGCGTATGGAAACATTTTAGTTTGTGTACATGGATTCGAGTTTTTAAAGCAGTAAGTCACTTTTTAAATATTGACTATTTTTATTGTTATGTTTGCTTCAAATAAAAGTCTCGATCAAGTCACTACTATATATAGCTCTATATACATATCAAGATGACTACCTTTATAAGTAAGTATTTTTGGTTGTTAAAAAAGGAGATCTCAGTGGCTGTTTGTCAGTGCCTATATAATTTCTTATTCTTTTCTCTTAAGCTTGAGCCTTTACATTCACCGTCAGCAAACTTCGAACATATATTGCTATTTGTAGGAAACACAATTCTGTCCGTAACGAAAAAACCGTCGTATCTGTGGATGAACTAGATCGGAATATAGATTGCACTTATTTAATATGCTCTGCCCTAGATTTGACAGATAATAGCTTAAAGGTCGTCGGTTATCGTCTAAATTAATATTTCTATTGGCTTATAGACATAAGTAGACGTTACCCGACGGACGACGGTGAGCGATCACTCGATCTTGTAAAATATTTCGTCATGCACCCTAAACCTAATCCATGTCACTAGGTACTGCCGCAGCAAGGCTGTTATGGCGTTAAGTGGCAGCCCTGAATATGAGTAGTGTAACGGATCACCCACTTACATAATTATTATAACTCAAGTCATATACTAGGCACTGTACAAGTTCGTATAGTAGCATCTAGCGAAAGTTTATATAATGTTTCCTCTACACGATGAGTAATGTCGACTCGTTTGGTACATTTTACATTTATTTTTAGCTTTACTGTTAAATATAACTCTTGTGCTATTGATATCTATGAACACTTGTAAATCTTTTGTTTTTAAAGTAATGGAAAAGTTCGAACTCAAATATAATTTATCATTTTGGACGTAAACTAGCTTTTTGTGCCAAATAATTATTTGGCTACTACTAATTAGCTACTAATTATAATTAGTAGCTAATTAGTAGCTAGCTAAATTTGCATCGCTACTTATTAAATAGGGTAAATCCGGCATATATGCCCACCTTTTTTAATTTTACTTCTATATCCTAGCATGTAAATAATACATAACTAATTTTAATATGTGCACCGACTTTGGTCCTTTATTTAATCAAGTTTTACTGTTTTTTGTGAGATAATAAATAAATAAACCGTATATTCTAAATATATAAACAACTGCATACTAGGATGCTTCACATGCGGTATATACGCCCCAGTCCTCATTTTCTGCAGGGGATAAATGCCCTTTGGAAGGAAACATATATTTTAATCAACACAATCTTTTATTATCATTTATTGAAATATATCAATTAACTTACATATTAGAAACATAATCATATTAAAATTTGTAATATTTACGTTACTATCTAACTAACCATAGACAGTATTGTATATACGGTTCTAGATGGTATTCCGTGTCTT
>LUGF01014924.1:43554-54404 GCA_001625245.1 Calycopis cecrops
TTTTTATGGTATAAGGAGGCAAACGAGCAGTTGTAGCCATTTTCATGACTACCGATGCCCATAGACATCTACATAGAGACACACAGATGCGCTGCCCCCCTTTCTCCTCCCACCTCCATGGGCCATTAAATTAAGATTAATCAAGATGCATCATCGTTGTCGGATTATTTCATAAGATAAAAATATAGGGAACAATTTGTTGATCGTCTTTCCCAGGAAACCTTTAATATGCACTGCCTATGAGTTTTCTAAAATAAATATACATAGTGCTAAGAGCTTTTTCAATAGTTCAAAATAATAATAAAAATTATAAAGTAATGGAAAACCCCAAAAGAATATCATCATCATCATCATCATCATCGGCCTATTGCAGGTTGATAAAGACGAGAGGCGTTAAATGAAATCACATATTGAGTGTATCATTTCCAGGATACACAACAAAAATCAGATCAATCAAAGCATAGTTTAGCCACAGGAATTTTTTAACGTTTTATCTCATTTCGTACACGCTGTACTGTCAGCTGATAGCGAGTATGGACTGGCCGGGTCATATTTTTTTTTAATCTTATTATTACTTCTTCAGACCCATGGTCCGCAACCTTCTTATTTTAGCTTCCATTTTCATGACTACCGACGCCCATAGACATCTGCAATCATATACAAATGCGTTTCCCTCTTTTCTCCTCCATCCCACATAGGCCACTGGTTACAAATGAATGGATGAGGCCAGAGGTCTCTCATGTAAGCGAGAGGTGCCTCCCCGGCCGTGCCGGCCCAATTCGGCTGCATGCAAGCATGCAGTGTGGCACTCTTACAAGAGGGAGGGTTCATTTTTTACATGGAAATTTCCAGAACTAAAGCGGGGAAACCAATAATGGGTGGTGCGATCGTTGATGTTCCGTGTCGCTTCTGCCGCTTTGCTTCCACGACTATACACAAGTCACAATCCAAGCCAATTATTTAAATTCTTAACGTATCCATGATGAAGAAAACGAACAAATGCTATATTTAGAAAACGCTAACCATTAAACAAATTACTAATTATGAAAAAGTAATTCCATATTTTTAAATAAAAATTTGAATTTGAAATTTGAATTTGAAAAAAATTTTGATTTGAAGTAGCCAGTACGGCTGAACGGCAATTTCGTAGGTTATATTTATACAATACCATTTCATATATATATATACCTATTATTTTCTTTTTGAATTGAATGAATTGTACGTTGTGCGTGTACGTTCGGCTTGACCGTACGCGTTGAAAAGGGGCCGTGGCCGGTGACGCGGTGAGCTCGGTGCCTCTCGCCCCGCGCCCCGCACCGACGTCATGATAGGCGCTCTCGCCCCGCGTCCCACACCGACGTGAAGACGGGCTCGAACACTTATTCTTACCCTACTCTACTTTCACCATAAATTACTTTACTATTTTATACGATAACAATAACAGTATATCCCCTAATAGAATATATTTTTTAGATATCCACAATTCATTGCTTATATTCGTGATTTCAATCCGAAAATCAGTCTTTTCATAAAATTTAGAACACATGAGTTCCAAATAAGCCTTTTTCTTTGTAAATAACAATTGTTTTCAATTTATTTTCTATACAAATACAATAAAGATAAAAGTGCTATGCAAAACTAAAGTTGGTTTTTAATAGATTATTATTACCTTCATTTCTGGCGTCATATTTAGTTCGTATCACTTATAATTTATATAATAAAAAAATTATAACGATATAATAAATATCGAAAACAAAGAAAATGGTGGCTTGTATTTTTTTTCATTACCAATATTTTTATTTTCAGATCAAGACAGGTGTTTAGTAAAGATGTACAGCTCATAGTTGCCGACTCTGAGGATGGAACAGGTGCGATTAAAAGCGATATGGAAAAGGTATATTTTTACTTTTTTTTATATTATAGGGGGCAAACGAGCTGGTGTTTAGTGACTACCGCCGCCCATAGACATCCGCAAAACTAGGTGTCTCGCAGACGCTTTGCCGGGAGGTGCGTGGGAGCCGTACTCCATATGCGGGCGGATCTGCGCCTTATAGAGTTACAGTAGGTGAGCTGGTGTGAAGTACTGCTTAGCCCTACTGAGTATACCCATCTTCTTTAAGGCAAGTTTAGCCTTTGATTTCTTATGACCGCGGAACTGAACGTTGCTCGTTATGTTGACTCCAAGTATTCCGATGCTAGCTGTGGCCTTCAGGGCAGTGTTCTCAAAGCGAGGAGATACGACAAAGGGTGACTTTTTTGCGGTAAACGTGCAAACTTGTGTCTTCTGGAGGTTAAAGCGGACTAAATTTAGTCGGCCTTGTTCCGAGACTTTGGACAATAAACCTTCCACTTTAGACAGAAGTTTGTTTCGATACTCTGTGAGATATTCCCGGGAAATATTGGAGCGGACAGTATATAAACCAACTCCGGTGCTGTCATCTGCATAACAATGAAAGCCGCTAGTTTGCAGCATGTCATTGATATGCAGGAAAAATAACGTAGGAGAGAGCATACAGCCTTGGGGAACACCAGCATTGACAGGTTTATGTTTGGAAAAATACTTATCTATTTTTAAGTGAAACTTATTTATATATGGGGAATAATAAAACGAGCGAATAAAAAATAACTTAGCGACTGATGATGAGATACTGTAGTAATAACTCGAGCGGTAAGAAAATAGGTAAGCGAAAATTAAACTAAACTAACGACGAACATTGGCTAGTAAAAAAACTCAAAACGAGCTTACAAAACCTGAGCTGCGATTAATCCATGTCCTGTATTAAAAATCTAGCTGAGCGACGAAATTACTAAGTGAGCGACTAAAAATACTAAGTGAGCGACTGGAAATACAAAACGGGCAATGTTAATATTAAGTTAGGAGACGATTTTTCTAAATGAAGTTTTACATAACGAGCTGCTATAAAGTTCAGTTTGAGCTACGTTTTGTGAGTTGCTTTATTACTGTTTGTGGATGACTGATAATAATCTATTTGAGGTGTTGTGTTTTTCATATTGATATTATTTTTTAATGAAAACTACAGATTGTTCGCTGCGCGCGAATTTGACTAGCGCGGCAGGGCGACGAATCAACGAATCAACGAAATTTCAACCCAATCGGTCAAGCCTTTTAGAAGTTGACATTCCGACAGCAGCGCCTCCTACCGGATCTAATTGTATTTTTTTACCATCCAGGTTACCATCGAAAAACCCATATAAAATTTCAACCCAATCGGTCAAGCCGTTTAGAAGTTGACATTCCGACAACAGTGCCACCTACCGGATCCAATTGTATTTTTTACCATCCAGGTAACCATCGAAATACCCATATAAAATTTCAATCCAATCGATTCAGACGTTTAGAAGTTGACATTCCGACAGCAGCTCCACCTACCGGATCCAATTGTATTTTTATACTGTCCAGGTAACCATCAAAATACCCATATAAAATTTCAACCCAATCGGTCAAGCCGTTTAGAAGTTTCCCCGTTTTCCCATGGGAATGAAACATTTCCCAAGGTAGTGCCATACAATAGCCAAATTGGGCCGGCACGACCGAGGAAGTACCTCTCGCGTACACGAGACCGGCGTGAAGTGACAGCTGTGTTGGCGCGTTTTGTGCAGTTTGTAAGTAGCCGGTGGCCCATGGAGGAAGGAGAAGAAATTTTCATCGTATGGAACGGTTATATCCACCAAGAACACCCTCGACTGAACCGGTCCAGCAGCAATTATTATTATTATTATTATTATTATTATTATTCTTCAAATAGTTTTTTCATAAGCAAATTTAAAAATGAAATGTGTGCTCACGAGTTTTCTATTTCGATGGTGCTCACAAAATACAGCTTACTATAGTATTTTTCAAATACGTTTTTGTATTCAAAACACTTCATTTAAGATAAAATGGAGCTCAGTATATTTATATAGTTTACCAAATTTTGAAAAAAATGCAGGACGTAATGTTGTCACTCAAACAATTATTAGGTCGCTCAAATATTATGAAGTTTCTCATTTTGTATTTTAAGCAGCTCAAATTGATGTTTGTAAGTCGCTGTTTTATTGATTTCTAGTCGCTCGCAGTCAGTCGCTCACTTAGTAATTCTGTACGCTAATTTCATTATTTTTGATACCTCAAATTTTAATTTACAGTCAATCGTTTAATTACTACCCATTATATAGTCGTCACTGTGTGTGTCAGTCAAGTGAGCCTGCATATATATAGTCGTCACTGTGTGTGTCAGTCAAGTGAGCCTGCACATATATATTATATAGTCGTCACTGTGTGTGTCAGTCAAGTGAGGTAAACTATTTATATATACTAGTGGCCGCCCAGTGGTCGAAATTCGACCATAAAATTATATTTAATTATAATTATAAGTTGTTGATTATAAATTATTAAAATATTACTGAATATGACCTGAAAAAATAAAACGTCAGTTTTATTTCGCAAATCAGCTGATGGGCTGCTACCTTAGATCATTACTAAACTACTTTCCACTGGACTAAAATTAAAAAAAAAAAATATTTACAGTTGTCATATGTCATTCCAATACCATTTAATAAAAAAAAATTGTCATATGTCATTGTCAATTGTCAAAAATTGTCAATGATAAAAACAAATATTTAAAATTGTACATACTTTATTTCTATTTTGCAATTAAGAAATCTGAATAATTTTTGGCACACAATCACGCCGAGACCTTTAATTTGACACCTTAACCATAATTTTACGTTGTGTGGTTCGGCCAAAAAGTCCAGGACAAAAATCGGCTTCCGCTATTAATATATAAGATAAATAGTTTACCAAATATTATTTTTTTAATTAAACATACAAACTTTCGCTTTTATAATATTAGTAGGATTTTAGACTAATTAAATAAAATAAAATTGAAAGGGCTATGAAATATTCTCTCAAATTATAAACGTTTCCATAACCATCTTGTTTAGTGATGTGTCAAAACCTCCGATGTTGCAACTGTTTGTGGGTTGAAATCCCATGGCTGATGGTGAGCCGAGAGCTCTTTTGCCTTGTTGTTATGTTAAATGTATGTTATTATTGTTAGGGTCTTCTATCCCAACAGGGTTTCCTTCGTTGTAATAAAACTCAAGTAGAGTGTGGACTGTATAATTAAGATATAAAGGCGCTGTGCCGATAATTAATGTGCCTCCATAGCCGGAAGAAGCAAAAGTGTCTGAAGTCTGTAGCGAGTCAGAAGGGCCGCACAGATAACGGTCAGGACGGTCGCGGTGGTGTGGCCAGCGCGACGGCAGCGCCCCCATTCCTCCGAACATTATTACGTATGTTTTGAAAAAAACATCAGCAAGTCAAATAACTGTGTTTAGCAGCGGCGCGTTAGCGTTACTTCATTTTCCTGTGCTACGTAGTATATTGATATCGCGAACTCAATGTTTTCACTGTTTTTACGCTAAGCAAGTTTTCCAATAAGGCTACTGGACAACACAAACGGACAATAGCATTTCCTACACGTATAGAGCGAAAGAAGGAACTCTAGACAGAATATGAAAACGGTAATGCGAGCTTATTGCATTATATAGTATGTAGTGTCTATACTGTATAGACGCTATATGTAGTGTCTATACAGGAATATTTTTAAAATACCAGCCAGCTCAGATGCTATATCTAGCTAGATAGCTAGCATATTTTACAGCAAATGAAAAAAAGCGCGGCCCGCACATGTGTACAGCTGGCAGACCTTACTTTACCTATAATATGACACTCTTAGAGAGTGTATACACTCTTAGAGAGTGTCATATCATAATATGACACTCTTATATAATCATAATATGACACTCTTAGAGAGTGTCATATTAGGTATTGTTCGTCGTGCGTCCTTCGTCATTCGCTAGCTGTCAATACGTTTTGACAGTTTCTGTCACTTTCTCCCTTACACTTCTCCCCTCTCTTTCCTTCACTTTCCGTTCCAATTACCACATGTAATAGTTTGGTAAACTAGCTCGTGCTACAATGTAGAGTTGTTGCCAGGCCACACAATCGCATGGGGGCGCCGTGCCGCACGCGCGGCCCGAGACGCCACGCCAGCTGACGCACACGCACGACGAGGACTGCTCTGACGACGACGACTCCAAGAGCGTGCGCCGCACGTAGTGCGCAGGTTAGTCGATACCTATGTGATTAGTATATAGCAGGGGTTCCCAATTTTTTTCAGCTCACGGCGCAGTATCAAGTTTAGTATTTTGTCACAGCACTCTATCCAAGCTAGCTATTGGAAAAGATACAGTCGCAAGATATAGGTACCTACAATAATAGCACGACGCACACAACTCAAGCAGATACCTATCGTTGTTAAAAATTTAAAATCTCGTATGTCATTTTGATCGATAAGTTTTACGAAGCTATTTTCTTTACCGAAACCGAAGTTTTGGTCGGTCACAAAATTATTAAATGTGACATTATGACATTATCATACTTCTGCAGGTATTTAATGCCTCAAATTGACATTGGACAACTCACATTCAGCTTAAGTGCCGCCTCTATGTTTACTGCACAATCCGACGTGAACAGTGAATTTTACTATGTGGTGAAACTTAATATATTATTTTCACCGGACCTAGGTTGGTTCCGCAATTGGTAGCAATATTTTCGATTTAGTCGATTGTTTTTATTGCAACAATCACCCATCGCTACTACGGACGCCCATAAATATCCGCATAGAGATTATCATGTTGTCTTCTTTTCCCTCTCTTGTCCAATAGACCTCCGGAATATACTTCAAACTAACCCGAACTACCCGGCTTAAAATAGTGCTTTTAAACAATTTCCCTAATTTAAATATTTGTTTACTAACGATTATTTATTTCCAGGATATTCCATGATGCTGACAGCTGAACAACGATGATTTTTTGTCATTAGCATTTTTATAATTGCTACTTGATTTGTGGTAATGTCAATAACACGATACGATAAAATTGAAATAACTAAAGTGTTAGAGGAGTTTCGCACAACGGTTGAATAACTCATCCCTGTCCCTCACGCACAAATTTATTAAGGCAGTCTTATTCCCCAAAAATTCACCGCTTAAATCAGGGATCGTAAACCTTTTCGATATTGTGATGTGATTTAAATATTATAGTATTTAGACTACACTTTGCTGTTCATAAGTTGAGCTGATACTAAATAATGCACTTCACCAGGCTTTACTTGAGTTTTTATTCTATTTATTTAAGGGTTTTTCGTAATTACTTAAAATACAATATATTTTTAAGAACGTGTATTTTTCTTTCTTAGCCATTCAGTGGTACTATTTAACCATTGTGCGAAGTTCTTAGTGCTTCATGCCACTGGATGTATTTAAACGCAATACTTATAGTCTGGAAGCAGAAGATAGTATATCTAAGTGTAAAATATGTATTTTACACTTAGATATATATTTTATTTTTTGCAGCTACCAAAATTATATTTTTTGTGATAACTTCACAGGCAACTAGCTCTAATAATCATTGTAATTAGCAGCCTAGTACGTCTACTACTACTACTACTAAGTAAAAGAAAAAAATGATACTGAATCATAATATTAACATTTTCGCCATATTTTCCATAGTAGATAGACACCCAAGATTTCAGTCCAGTCCCTTGCTTAAAGTCTATCTGTCTATGTGTATATCATGACCCGGCTAAGGAAGATTTAACACTTTCTATATAAATTATGAAACTAATGGGTCTATACATCAGATTTTGCAAATAATGCATAAGTACCTAGCAGGCTGTTATGCTATATGTAATGCATGACCACTATAATATTGCTGTAAAAATGTAACTTTGCGTGGGATTACAAAATAATGTAAGAGATGAACATACACTATCATTGTCGTGAAGCATTTTTGTTTCATAGAATTACAATCACGATTCATAAGTATCCAACGTATGCATTTGAGGCTGGTCAAATTGTTACCATAGTGTGTAATATAAATAATTTAATTATTGTTTTGTAACGTTATGTTTTAGTTTTATTTTTAGTTTCTTTTTTATGATTTGTTACAGAATTTATAGTTTGATTATTATATGATTGTGTATATTATTAGTTTCTACTAGGTGCGTTCGTTACTTTTATATTGGTATATTGATGAATCACTAGATGTTGTCTAACTTGACGTAACAATAAGGCCCACTTGCATGAAACACAGAGTTGAACAAATAAATAAAACGTCAGCTCACTCAGAATTAAAACTTTAAACAGTTAACTCGTGAATTGTCTTGCACCATTGAAAAGTTAATAACTACGATTAAAAACAATATTTAGGAAATGTATAGATATCCTAGGATATGTGTCTAATGTCGTTTATTTCACACATTTCAGAGCGATTTTAGGAATTACAAATATTTCCTAGGAATTTCATACAACGACGAATTACAATATACTGTTGGTAATATATATAATCCATTGCCCAGGGTTAGAGGATTAACCCTCCGGCTTCGGTGGGTTAAATATTTATATCTTCAACCCTCAGTTGGCGCTTAAATCTTGAAAATGCAAGACAATTTTATAATTTTACCCTTGATTAGTGATTTAATTCCGAGTTAAATGTTCAACTCTGATTCGTGCAAGTGGCCCTTATACTATTATTATTAAGCTTAGAGACAATCTTCGATACTTAATAAAAACAGACATGCACAAGAAGTTACAATTGGTGGTATTGTGTTGTTTAGATTGTTTAGGCATTGACCTGATCGGATATTAATCTTTTAGCAATTCTGTAAACAGTAAATATCTTTTTTAAATCAGGGCTTCCATGCTTGGTGCTGCATCATTTAATTTGCTCGATGTTCCGATTACGACAGTATAATCGGATGTAGTGGATTCTAATCTGGTGCCAGAACAGTGCTGGCATCTAGCACTACTCTAGAAGTGACAAAGATTTGGAGTAAAAAGTGTTTAAAAAAGTCAAATTTTCTCGTAAATATTTTGTTGGTGAGGTTTTCCAACGTCCAACGATTTGACAAAATCTGCTACTGTAATTTCTTTTGCTTCGTAGGATTTAATGTATATATATTAATTAAACGTTCTTTTAAGTAATAACGGGGAAAATCCATGCGACAATGTACAAATTGTACCTACTTACTAATAAAGTACTGCATATTCTAGAATATTCCATGTAGTAGATTGTAGCTATTTGGACATCGTTTAGTCTAGAGGGATTGAAGTTCCGAAGTCTACGGATACGTATACGAATATTCTTGTTCATTGGCGTGTAATCAATATGTAAATATTGTGCTACTTAGTAAGATGAGATTTGCTCGATTGTAACTCCAGGACTGTTAACGTACTTGAAAGTAGTCGTTGTAGGTTCTTTAACGATACTTATTAATTAATTAGCCATAAATAATGGTAGGTTAAGATACGGGCCAAAGGTTTCACACAATCTCTTCAAACGTTTTTAAACCGCTCAATTTAACGTTTAAAAACATACCATAAAGCGTTGCGTTTTTTAAGCTAACATTGAGTGGTTTACCAAGTCTCGAAAACGTATCCAAATGCCACTCATTAGTAAAAATACAAAACCACTTGGACTGGTTCTGTTGCGGTCCATTTAAGCGCTTCTAGGACTCATTTTCTTGACGTTTCGATAACCTTAAGCGGCCATTGTTACACTAGGCCCAGTCTTCCAAATTAGAGTCCATTGAAGTGGTTGCTATGAGGGCTGCTTAGTGAGTACTAGACGTACTTTATATAGAATTTATCTTCTAGCACCAGTGGCGCAACTTAGTGGGGCAATTTCATCGGATGGGGCCCCTCTGTATTCAAATGTAGATAAGCATACGCACCTGGGGCACTGCTCTTCTATCCGAGGCCCCCTAATCCGGGGTCAAATGGGCATTTGACCGATGCTTACACCGCCGCTGTGTAGAGCACCATTGGTGGGTTTAGACGCATTTTTCACGTTCGTGGGAATTTGGTGCCTTAATCTAAATGGTAATAAAGATTTTGTGTAAAACTTGCTACTAAATTCTTAGCCTGTTGCTTCAACGATTATTAAAATTATTATTTAGATGTATTGATTTGGGGACGGTTTCACAGCTTACAATGAGTGTCGAGTAGCTATTCGAAACTTAACCCTTATAATACTTGACAATTAATGCATCATAATAATTAGGTACTTTACTAATCGGAACCTACGTGCTACCAACATTTGTAGCTTATTTGCCAGTTAAGTTCCTAATTGCCTAATCAGCACATTTTTGTTAACCTGTGAAACGGTAATGTATTAAGAATTCTAAAGATATTCATTTATGTTTGTCTTGTGATTTTAAATGTATATTTTTTATTTACAAAAGCGAATGTTGTAGTTATTTATGTAATAATTTGTATAATTAATACACAGATGTACTCCCTCATTTAATTTGTATTAATATTTGTGTTGTCAAAAGTTTTTTACGCGATCGCATACAATGTAGCCATGTTTAAATGTAATATATAATAAAATGTTGGTTAATGTTTTATTTTACTTATAATAACAAATCCTCCAAGTAATCCTGGAATTCCTCTTCTCGTGTTTTCTCTTCATTTTCAGGGGCACCTAAAAATTATAATAATAATAGTTAGAAATCTGTATATCTATCAACGCACAGCTCAAACCACTGGACGGATCGGTCTGAAATTTGGCAGGCATGTTATGACGTAGGCATCTGCTAAGAAGCTCCTAAGGGGATAACATAGGGTGTTGAAGGAAGTTTATATGGACTACTTAGAAATTAAACGAGGGTGAAACCGCGTGGACACCTAGTTATGTATACTTTGAGAAAGATTTTGTATAATGTGGCAGCTGGAATTTGTTATACAGACGTAATATCATCCTTCCCTCTTCCCATCCAATGG
>LUGF01014924.1:67236-82788 GCA_001625245.1 Calycopis cecrops
ACCTTATTGTATAAGGTTAACTACTTTTGATGCGCTTACCCAATTATAAGCGGTTAATATTTAAGCGCTTACCCTATGATAAGGTTACCCTATGTTTGTCTCTGTTCCGCGCATTCTGTTTTCTTTAAATTTTTATAAAACTGCGTAATTGAACTCAGAGTGCAAGATTGAATTTCGTGAGCGTAGAGGTTCAAGTTGCTTGCGCATCGTAAAAACCCTATGAACGGGTAAGCTGTGCAATAGGGTTTTCTAATAGGGTTAGTGCTTACACGAATAACTCTATTGATAAGGTTACCCTTAAGATAGACTAAGTCGACGATCGAGTTAACGGTTTGATAGGGTTTTTGAAAACAACTCTATGAAATACCCTATCAAAAACCCCTTTAAGGGTAAGCGGTTCCGGTCCCTGACAGTGACAGGTAGTGGCACACTGTATCCATAAATGACAGCTGTGCTGTCGCGTTTCGTGTGGTTTGTAAGTAGCCGGTGGCCCATGGAGGTGGGAGGAGAAAGGAGGGCCGCGCATCTGTATTCTGTATAGTCTCTATGCTGATGTCTAGTCGGCTAGACATCGGTAGTCATGAAAATGGCTCCGACTGCTCGTTTGCCCCTCTATACCATAAAAAAACTACGTGCACCAAATTCTCAAAGTCATACTACATAGTTTATACAGATGTGTTGCCTCGCCAGTAGACCATCACCTTGTCTCGCCAGTAGACCACCTGGGAGTGCAACATCACCTCTAGCCAGTATGCTCCCACACCCACAGAAATGTATGATGCCCTCTTGCCAAACCGATTTTACTGCAACAAAGGCAGTGCGTAGTTAAAAAACCTACCTCTAGATCTTTACATCCTAGTTATCAGTTTTGATAACATAATAATGGACAAGGAAAGAAGTTAGCTGTATTTTATTGTAGTAAAAAGAGGAGACGAGCAGTTGGATATGTCATACTAATTTTTATGACAATCGGTTGAACGGGGAAGAAGTTGCTATTCTGCAGTGCCACCTGGTGTCGAGAGAGAGAGAGAAACAATGAGCATATCATTCAAAAATACATATATTTTTTTTTTATGGTATAGGGGGGCAAACGAGCAGTTGTAGCCATTTTCATGACTACCGACGCCCATAGACATCTGCATAGAGACTATACAGATGCGCTGCCCCCCTTTCTCCTCCCACCTCCATGGATCACCATATGTATACCAATTTTCTTAATAATCGGTCCAGTAGTTTTTGAGTTCATGGATGACATGTATATAAAGGTTGCTTATTTTTTTTTATTTCATAGTAACTATAAGTGGGCAAACAAGTAATCGGAGCCATTATCATGCCCAGAGACATCAGCGTAGAGGTTATGCAGATGCGTTGCCCTCCATCCTCGTACTCCCTCCATGGGTCACCGGCTACTTACACACCGCACGAAACGCGATAGCACAGCTGTAACGTTACGCCGTTATCGTGTAAGCGTGAGGTACCTCCCCGGTTGTGGCGGTCCCATTCGGCAACATGCATGCATGCAACGGGGCACATCATCTTAGAAAAAAGTAAAAAAAATGCGAAATATATTTTTTTGTATAGGTGCAGAAACAAGTAGTTTAGTGACTACGCCCATAAACATTCTCATAATCACCGAAACTCGACAAGCAAGCTGTCACTTTGTGCCGGTGATCGATAGGTACCTCTCTGGTATTGGTAGTATTGCATGATATGGCTACAGAGTAGTACTATTTGTTAAAATTGTACTAGTCTATACATATAATAAATCTGTAGAAGGGTCAATTCTGTAGATTGAAAATATTGAAAAATTAAATATCTGTGTTACTGGATCGATATCAAACCCAAATATGCAATTAAAAAAATTTTTGTGTCTGTCTGTCTGTATGTTCAGGCATCGATGAAACTTGGTATAATTGTACCTTATTATCCTGGGCATAACATGGGATACTTTTTAGCCTGGAAAAATACGTAGAAAAAAAATAAATCCATCCACGCGAACACCGGCATCCGGACAGAGTCGCGGGCGGAAGCTATAATATAATAAAACTTACTAGGAGATCCCACATACTGTATTGTTATCATTATTGAGGAAAGAAATAAAATTATTCTTATTCTTAATATTACTGTTTTTGTAGATCCAGTGACGAAAAAGTTTCTAAGAGAGCACATAGACAATATCTTCGGATTCCCGCTGCTGGTGCGATTCAGTTGGTCCACAGCGGAACTGCTGCTACAGGAGAAGGCGGCACCCTGCTACTTCGAAGAAGTAGACGATGAGACCAAGAAACCAACTGGCACCAAGTCCATCAGCTCTTTCTTTTCACCAAAAACCGAGGATAGAAAGAGAAAGAGACACAAGTTCTTCGAGGAGAGATTGTTGAGCATGGGAAATGCTTTTGAATGATTAAAAGTAATGTTGACTGTTGAAAGTAAATTATGTTTTATATAAATAAATGTTTTTCTTATTTTAAAGTCTCCTTATGAATTGTTTCTATTCAAATTGTTGCAGTATTTGTAACTCAAAGGAGGTGTCACGTGTGTGAGTGAGAGAGAAATAGAGAGTGAGAGAGATAGATGTAGACTTAGTTATGATGGGCTACTTGAGGTAGGTTAAGAATTCAAGAAGGTGCTTAATTTGTGGCTGCTAGTTATCAGAAATGTCGCTGCCATTAGATTAATATACTACCTACTTTAGATTACCTAATAACTAACTACTAATGTTGGTTATTAATATTAACATGCTAATCTCACCACAGCTCTCTTAGACCTAACTTAGAAAATTGAAACTTTTACAAATGATTTTTTGTGTATATTTAATTTATTATAAGTATTTTTATATTATAGTTACTTAAATAGCACAAATTGTTACAACCGTAAGTTTATAGTTTATACCCTAACCTAAATAAAACAATAGGGAATATGCATGTATTTTTTTTATATTTTTAAATGATAATTTACATAATTACATTAATGTAAAAAAAATATCAGCACTGAAAAAACAATATTAAGTTCAAAAAAAATGTTTCAAATTAGTAGGCCGATAACAGCTTTTTAAACGATCGCCAGTTTGCCGCGCTGACATGACGTCACGCATCATAACAACCACCAATGGCAATGCTCCAATGCTCGTGAACAATGATGTTATTTATGAACTTTGACGTAACAATTCGTTCCGACCAATGGCGTGCGTTTCACCTAATTCAATCTTCCCGCATAATTTTTGCACTTTTCAATAATTATTTTCTGATTGAAAACAAAATTATACAAAAAATATTAATACGTACGCACATCTACAGGAAAAGACTTTACATATAAAAAAAATTATCATTATTTGAATCATACGCATATTCCCTATTGTAAGTTTAATGTTAAAAATGCAAATTGGCAAACGAATTAATACATTAGGGTGTTTAAACTGACAACGTGGATAGGTTGAGGAGAAAATGCATTGTGATGCACTCTCCGTTACAACGCATGCAGTGCACATACTTGGCTCCTTTCCAATTAAAATTTTTGTGTGGTGACAAAGTATTTGCTTATTTCCATAATAAAGGTTTCGTTGTTTCAAATACCAGCCGTGACGCGTGGATTTACTCGCTTTTATTTTATTGAAAACTTAATATAGCAGACAGTAATTGTATAACTAATTATGAATGTTATACTAATCTATGTGGCTATAACTTATCTGACGCATTATAAACTAAAGTCATTAGGTATATGTATAACTTTTATTAGGTAAAATTTAAATAGAACATATTTGTATGATGTATCTTTTTAATTTTTTTGGAACATATAAAAGTACATAAATGCTTGGAGAGCGTGCAACAAACACAGAGGCAACACTTTCAGTGAATGTGGCGCAGCCCCCGTATTTATTTTGAACATTAAATATTTACAAAAGAATGAAGATGACATATTGGCATTTAATATTGAAATATATTTGCGTAATAAATTGTATTTAATTACAAACTTCAAACGAAAATATGTAGTACAAAGTTCCCATTTTAGCCACTAGTTAGCGTGGCAGTCTAGAGGCTTGTTTCTAATTGCGTATTTTAGACCGCGTTTTCGATGGCTGCTAATCTCTTGCTACATGATTATATTTTGAAAATAATCATAACTAATATAGAGGCACTATCTCTTCCTCATCTGACGAGTTCATGTAGTACCTACCTTTGTGTTAGTGTAGGCATTTCATAGGTAGGTACTACACGGACGCGGTAAGTTGGGCCCTGGCAAGAATGCGAAGAACGATCTCTAGCCCCGCACTTTCTCCGATATCGCCCTAATATGGCGACATCGGGGGTGGTGCGGGGTTAGAGAGAGGGGAATGAAATTTTTGCAAGGCCCCAACTTACCGCGTCCGTGTAGTATATGCATATCCCACAGCAAGTCTTATGTTTAGTTAGCAGTAGAGAGTTGAGAGAGTAGTAGTAGTCACCTGGCTGCTGATTTTGATGATGTACTCTATACTCTCTGTTCTATACTAGACGAAGTAAATGTTGATGGTAACACAGGTTTTCTGACGATTTTTCATCCCACAGAGCTAAGGACGTCAAGTCCAAATGCACGTGAAAAAATAAAAACATATTTGGATGAGCGTGAGGTCGGTATCGAACCTGGACCACTCAACCAGCCGTGCGTAGGTCACTGTCGACATGGCCTATACATAAGTTAAATAATTTGAATTTAAACCGTTTAGTCTGTAATCATCTATTGTTATTGTTATAAATTATCCACATTGCACAATATAAAGATATTAAAAAAGTCATAAGTAGGTCTACGACAACGTAGGTGCAGCTTTCACAGCTCAAATAGTAGGCGATAAAGGACGTCATTATGCGATAAAAGGCACTAAGTCATATCCAGCTCATCCAACATGGAATGGCATGGGGCGGGCGCTGGCGCTCGGCCCATTAGCATGCGGGGGACGTCGCCTCACCCACTTACCATGAGCGAGGCGGAACGCACTCGGGGTCACTTGGAGAATTTAATTGTGTCCCATTATCATATTTAGGTTCTTTTACGGTAAGTCAAAAGTGAAAACTGAATGGTGCTCAACGTTGCTTGTCATTCGTCAGTCGCGATCGATGGAGACAAGTGTTCCGGTGCTTCGAGGATAGCAATCAAAAATGGCGTTCCGACAATGCGTTATAGTTCTAAGTGTCACTCTATGCGCTTCCGCGATCGTCGGACCGGCTGGGAACAGCACTAAAGTTACGAAAACAGACACATACCTCGACGCGTATTCCAAGTCTCGGATCGAAGCTGAGAAGGCCAAGCAGGGTGTTGTTATAATAACTGCGAAAGACGGAGAAAAACGGATTTCGAATCGAGACGATAGTTACCAATCGGGCTATGATTACTCGCCGTCATACTCCAGCAGTGACAGTTACAGTTCATCAGGCCCGTCCTCCAACTACCTGCCAGCGACTCATAGTCCACCTGTAAAGTTTGAGCCAGAAATAACGTACAATGCTCCAACAAATACTTACGGGCCGCCGTCGCCAAGCTATGGCCCACCGGCACATACCTACGGACCCCCTACTGCGCATGGACCCTCACCCTCTTACGGCCCTCCGTCTGGCTCATATGGACCCCCTTCTGGCTCCTATGGACCTCCTTCTGGCTCCTATGGACCTCCGTCTGGCTCCTATGGCCCACCTGCATCCCACGGCCCCCCTGCCCCTGTATATGGCCCACCAATGAAGCCACTCGCACCTGTTTATGGCCCACCACCGTTTAAGCCTTCATACGGTGTCCCATACACTGCTCCAAGCTTTATAGGAGGATTTTTCGACAAATTACACTTAAAATTAGACTTATTGACAATAGCGAAGCTGCTGTTGAAATTCCTCATATTTAAGAAGATAGTGACCATGATTGCAGTTGTGTGCATGTTGCTGGTTATTCCTAAAATTATTTCCTTTAAGAAGGACGACAATCATCAGCCTATTGACGAGGAAGATCGTAAATTCGGATCCAGGAAACGTGAGTACCATACGACATTTTTTTACTTAATGTTATTACACACTTCAAAGTATGCCTAGGTAGGTCGTATTTAAAATGCATACATATTACTCCTAATGTGCATGGTTACTTGACTATTCAATTATTAATATAATAAATATAATTACTAATTATTGAAAACATTTTAGGGAAGATCCTTAAGGATATAAATTAGACCGGACTTTAGTTGTCGCGTAATTTTGTTAGGTAAGAGTTACATTAGGCAATGATTTGATTTAATCTTCCTTCCTTATAATTCTTCCCAAATATTCAGATAATATTGTGTTAGAGCTGCCCACACTTTGTAAAAAATAAATAAACAAGATTTACAAATTCACAAATTAAAAAAATTTGTTAGTGTCTCGAGGTTTTATAAGATTTACAGATTATATACCTTTTATACGTCTTTTATGTAAAGTCCACAAAATATTCATTAGAAGGTAACTCAGTAACCCGATCGATCCGGTGTGTTAAACATAGGTACATTGAATAACCATTCTTCACAATCACAAAACATATCCTTTTCTGAGTCAGTCGTGTAACAAAACTGTGGCAACTCGCAAGTCGGCAAAAGGTCACCGGACGCAGCCAGAGGGGTCCCGGCTAGTCCAGATCACACAGCTACAGGTGGAACATGGCATTCATTGATAAATATTCTCTTCATTGAGCCGTCCGATGAATTTGCTACAGGCCCTGAACGAAATAATTACGCCATTGACCTGAGTAGTAAATGCAACGTGATAACTTTATCTACATTTATCTCTTTAAGCACTTAGGTACTCAAGTACAAACTTGTAGAGTAGAGGAAAGGTGTAAATGTACCCCACATGGCAGCTATTACTTATTATAAGGATCCAACTCAGATCCGACTCGAAAGTAACTTATCAATTGATTTCCCGAGTCTGCAAAAAAAACAAAGAAATCGATCAAATGCTTTAAGTACCAACGGTGTGTAGCCAGGAAGCACGAGTAGATAAAATAATTTTATACTTTACTGCAAAATAACAATTTTGGGGTTAGATTCATCATAAGATGATTCATAGGACAGCTTTAAAGCTAAATAGGGTTTCAGCTGTACGTGAAAAACGTTCGAGAAATGTTAGAGACTACAGAGTCGTTTTTAAAATAGAGCACGTTCCAACAGTTTTCGGAAATATGTTTTTTGTCTCTTTATCTGTGAAAATGGTTGGACAGATGCAAATATCACTAATCTATAGACAAAATCTTCGGCCAGGTTCAGGCTATGGAAATAAATGGTATTAGGACATATTCGCTGGTGAAACCGCCGAGCGCAGTAGTAAGTTATTCAGCGATGCACCAGGAACTACAGAAGAAAATAATTAATGAACAATTAGTGATACGAAAATTAATGAAGTATTTTGTAATCTGTTCATGAATGAGCGTTACTTTTCAGTGATCGAGCTGACATCAGCCCAACAGCTGTTCGAGCGAGCGGTGAGCGTGTACAGTCGGCAGCAGCGGTCCTGTGGCGTGGCGTGTCGCGTGCGCAGGGTCATCGACGACGTATACGACTTCCAACCTTACATCAGGTGAGTAGAACACATTCTTCAATGTCGGATTTACTTAGAATTATCGTGTTTACAGAAGCTTCTATACACGTGAAAATGAAATCATACTTTAAGTGTAGATTGCCTAACGTGTACCTAACATTAAACTACATTAAGCGTGCATGTTACATTAATATTTTTTTAGGTTTTGTTACTTGTTTATGAGAAGACACACAGGTATTATTAAGAATATCTCCGCCCCCTCCTATACGATATAAAAAAAATATGTTTAAGAGAAAAATCGTGTAACTAAAGAAAGAAACTAGAACAGCATAGATTACTAAACTCCTAGCTCAAAGAGCAAAAGAAAAATTCGGCTGGCAAAGTTTTTAGTATTAACCACACACGATTCAAGATGCTTCCCTTCTTATAGCATAGGGATGTCGAAGCCTGCATTTCGTGCCGATGCCGGAGCAGCAGCAGCAGCTGTATTAGAGTTCTCTTCCCTTCCATATCATTAGATCAGGTCCGAAAAAAATTACCACTTTACACCGTTAGTATCTGAGCCGATCGATTGCATAGGCATCACTTCTCAACCCTGTCTGCCCACTGTCATGCTCATCCATTTTGTCTTGTTTCAGGGGACAAGACGAGGAGTCATGAGTTGGGTGAAGAGGCGAAGCGCGTGCCATTAAAGTAGTTGTAGGTACCTGAGTCATGTGGTATATCCCATGGTATATACAATGTATTTATTAAACTATTTATTTTAGGTCTATTAAATTATTGTACACCCAATTGTTATTTTACTACTTATTTTGCCGTTTGTGTCGTAGCTTTCAAGATTTTATTTTTGGATCCCTAATCTTTCATACTTTTATCTGGTCTGTAAAACGGCTGTCTTCCTCTGACTTGCTTTACTTCTACCTTTCCTTCTAAGATGGTCGTAACCAAACCACCATCTTACCCCGTCTGCTTTTAATCGTACTCAGCAATTTCCTTCACTCCTTCATTATTTACAGTACTTCATCATTGGTGGGGTTTTCCTTCCAGCTTTTCCCAAATTAAATGTTATGCTTGTCTCATGTCTGGTGGAGAAAAGCGAAGGATGGCAAGAGCTACACCGACAAGATCTTGACTTTTAAATTAATGATGATGAATCCTCCATTCAACACTTCCTGAAGAAAATCTTGTTAAGTATATATTTATAGTCTAAGTTTAAACGATTAGATGTTTTTTCCGGATATATCCGAACGGCTGATAACAATATATTCGGTGAGTGTAAATTTTTTACATACTGGTACGTCGTTTGCGAAACTGGCCATGAACGTATTAAATACAATAGTTTTAGCAATTTAGCGATTACTGAACAATGTCTAGGCAACCGTGAAACAATATCCTACGGCAGTCCTTTACGATCGAGTTTCACTTAGTGTCGAATATAGGTACGAAATACATGAATTATTTAGACTATAAATATATTAACCTAGACGAATAGAACAAAACAACAATATTCTGTGTTAGATATAGTGCCTTAGTTATTGACAGTTAGATATAAGCATTGTAGAGATAGATAATGTAACGTCGGCATAACCTGGGAAAATAATCTCGACTGCACGCCATTCGTGTCACATTTCGGGTAGGCTATTATAATAATTATAATAATAATAGCAGTGGACATATCACACCATGTTAGTCTAGCCCCGTGCTAAGTACTGTAAGGACTTGTGTTAGGGGTACTAGACAACGGAAATACTTATATTTAATATGTTTTATAAGATTTTTATTATAGAAATACATATAAGGCCAGTGGCGTGCTATGACCAATGTCCAACAGTGGACTGCAATAGACTGATGATGATGATGATATAATACATAGATAAACATCCATGACCAAGGCGGGATTCGAACCCGCGACCCCTGGCGCAACATGCTTCGCTTATCCGAGCCCTGTACCACTGCGTCAGCCTGGTCGTCGTGGCCATTGGATCTATGCCGTGAAATACAACAATATGGATACGCAAACCTCACAAATCGCGACAGCGGCGTAGCAATAGTATATAGTGTATAGGTAGGCCCCGCGGTTTCACCCGCGTAAATTTCGACCGCGAAAATAGAAAATCATCCCATAGGAACATTTTTCGGGATAAAATTTCATGAAAATCGGTTCAGCCGTTTTTGCGTGAAAGAGTAACAAACAAACAAATAAAGAAACAAACAAATAAAGAAACAAACAAATAAAGAAACAAACAAATAAAGAAACAAACATATAAACTTTTGCATTTATAATATTAAGTAGGATGAAATAAGTAGTCCTAATAAAATAGACTCAATAAAATGCAGTTAAAAGACAGAACATTATTTGGTAAAAATAAAAAATAGTTAGTAGTAGGCAATAAAATGAAGAATTATTTCATTACTCACAACAACGCGTGACCGGAATTAAATATAGGTATTCATTTAATTTAATAAGAAATATCTGCTGAATAGCAAAGTAAGCCTGTAAAGGATGTTATTAAATGTTAAGTATGACATGACATGAGTATTTAGTAGTCATTAGAAAAATTCAAGATTTTTATATTGTTATAGTTTGTAGTTTCATATTATTTGATGAATTTATTTCACCCTTGTACAAAAACCTCCGAATTTTTGTTTTTATTACGTTTTTGATTATAACTGAAACGACGATTGTTGAATGTTGGAACATATTCGTCATAAGCTATTTAGGTAGTAAATTGGTGTGATGTCACAAATAGTTACATGTGCGAAAGAAAATGTAAAAGTTTTTTTGCTGTTGCAGTGTTTTAGTGAAATTTGACTTTCTCCTTATCAAGTTTGGGATCAGCGACCGTCATTTAAACAATGCAGCACGCGTCACGTTTGATTCTGCGCTGAATGCCAATGAAGGCTTCAGCAAATTGACGTCTGCCATCGACAATTAGAAGACAATTTTCTATTTGCCGTTTAAATCGCAGGACGTGGTTTTCATTAATGCAGTCAGTGGAATTGGATTTATTGCATGCGACCTCTTTGCCTTAATTTGAATGTGTGCTAGGTTACTTTATATTAGTCGCTAAGCTGTTAAGTTAAAATCATTAATTGATTTTCTGTGTCCATTGGGCAGACATTTAAATTTTGTCTCAGCAATTTCAGAAAATTCTAGTCAGACAGTTGATAGTCGTTTGTAGCTAATGTAATTAGGCAAGTAGGGACTTGTTTAAAGTAGGTAGAGTATTGATGGCGGTCTCTATTTAGGCGCGGTAGGACTCAAGAAGTAATTATACAAGAAGTCAATACAAGAGTGTGTTTCAATAAAGTTATGAAATGCCTTTAAGGATCATAGCTGACCTCATAAGGTATGGCCTATTAAAATTATTAGTCACTTGCAGCCGGGCCGCGTCGGCATTAGGTAGTGGTATGAAGTAGATGGAAGAAGTAAAGGAAAGCAATGTAATCGGATAATTTATGGTTGCTTGGTTGCATATCGTTGTTGATAGTCACACACCAAAAATATTGACTGCAGTATGAGCAGACAATGATAATAATGTATGATTAGAAGTGTAACAGGAACTGCATATTCGGGCCCCGCTATTTTCTACATTATCGCTATACCTATATATAAAATCCTCGTGTCACAATGTTAGTTACCATGCTCCTCCGATATGGTTCGACCGATTCGCATAAAATTTTGTGTGCATATCGGGTAGATCTGAGAATCGGCCAACATCTATTTTTCATCTCGATATTTCCACAGGAACAGAAATTACGCGAGGGAAACCGCGCAGCTCAGATAGTAATCTATATAATATCTTAATATTTTTCCCAGAAGTGTCTTAGGCTAAACCTTTTAATTGGTCAGAATTATCCTTATTTCAATTGAGAGCCGTCTAACCCGTTTCTTGTTCCTCCGGTTAAATTGAGCCAATTTAAGCAATTGACCGGGAGTGCGTACAGGCACAAAAGTTAGAAATACATATCTGATATGAACACATAGGTAAATCTAATTCTAGACTCTTCTAGACACAAGTATATATATACGTTTTTTCTAGAACTATATTCTGAGGGCGTTATAATGTAGCAGCATAGATAATGGCGTCACTTTTCGCTTTGTACGGTCATGGATGGATGCTATTCGTACTATTACTATTTTATTTATACGTATTCCTAGGTAGCTATGTAGTATTGGTACAAGCGGGTAAACCGAATATCCATTATAATCCCCTGCGCTATTTTGTTGCTAGATTGAATGGTGTGTACTCTTCTATATGACCTAAGGCGTAAATGTAGAAGAATTAAAAGTATTTTCGCTTGCTAGCCCATAGAAGTGTCTATAGGTTATTTTGTCGAAGTTTGATAGCCTGAAGCCTTCCTGTAAAGTGGTATTTGGTAGGTAATTATAATTATATAAGATTTTAGTCTTTGGATGAACACAACTATGCCGGTGGCCAGTGGCGTAACTATGCCGCTCGAGGCCCGTGACAAATTCATCGGATGGGGGCCCAGTCGATGAATTTTGAACATAAAGAAAGAACACATAAAAGCTTTTTTTTAGGGAATCTCCTCTGATCGGGGGCCCCTTCCGGCTGGGGGCCCGTGGCATTTTGCCGACTTGCCACCCTGTAGTTACGCCACTGCCGGTGGCCCATGGAGAGAGGAGGAGGAAGGAGGGCAATATAACCTCTAGGCGGATGTCTATCGTCGTCGGTACTCGGTAGCTATGAAAATAACCCCGACTGCTCTTTTGCCCCCTTACAACATAAAAAATAAATAAATTAAAGCCGATTAGGTACGTACGTTTTTAATAGCCAAGGCCAAAGAGGCAAATAAGGAGAATAAAAATATTTTTTGTTTCTGAGCATGACTTGGTATCATTGTCAATCTTCAATTATAGTATTAATGGGGCTTTTTGAGGGTTTCTATCTTGTCGGGTTAATGAACTTTAATTAATGGCCCACCTAAAGTCGTTGTAATTGAAAACTCCATGTTAATATTTAGTACAAAATCTAAGCTCCAAATTAGCATGAAGACTGATTTACACAATTTTTGTAACATTTGAAAATCTCGTTTGTGATATACAAGGTTGATAAAAGCGAGAGGTATTAAATGAACCGGGTGGTCCTCCTCGACGGACCTCCACCTTGTCGTGGCGAGGGGGTTCAGTAACTGTGGCTTGGACTACCACGGCGAAGCCAAGAGGGAGCCCAGGAGGGGACGCTTCGAGTGGCCGTGGCTCTGGGGCGGCTCTGGATGCGTCCGTGGAAGAGAGGTCGTGGGAGAAGAGGTTCTAGGTGTGTCGTTGCCGTGCACCCTGTCTCCCGCGACCGAACGGGGGCGCACCGTCTGATGCTTTGGCGATGGGGCCGCAGAGGAAGAGGGGATGCGGTGTGTCGTTGATGTCCCCCCTATCCTCTGCGGCCGTTTAATGCTTGGCGGTAAGGTGCGTCTTTGTGTTTTCTGGTGCGCCTTGATTTTGGAGGGGAGCTCTATGTTCCATGTGGGGCTGTGGGAGCTGCCAGGCAATGTTGGGTTCGCGGATGAGTGTGAAAGCGTGCCTGTGTTCCCGCCGTACGGTGCGAGGTGATAACACAGTGGGGGTTTAGCCGTTAAGAGCCACATAACCCAGCTGCTCCCTCGGTCGGCTGGGTATCCATGAGGATTACCCACTTAAGGAAAAAACCCGGGTGGTACCTCTCGTTTACACAATGTCGGCGTAAAGTGGCAGCTGTGCAGCCGCGTTTCGTGCGGTGTGTAAGTAGCCGGTGACACATGCAAGGGAGAGCAGGCAGAAGGGCAACGCATCTGTATAAGCTATGCGGACGTCCCATAGAAAGGCGGCGTCATGAAAATAGTTACGGTTATTATGTTGAGAACATCATAGACATGATTCGCCATCGCCCTATTTTTTACCGATTAATTAGTTTAATAATAGTATGTAACTAGTTTACGCGACGCTGGATAGCCATGGCATATTTAGGCCTGGCAGTTATTTGAGGAACGACTTGGCCTAAATAATGATATACATATCTATGTTACATGTATTTGTACTATGAGCGACAAATTTTTTTTTGTCATGCAGAAGACCATAGATGGATAATTGTCCTCCTTTCCTTGTCACTTCCAATGGATCATTGGAAAGTCACAAACCGCACGAAAGTAGACAGCACAGCCGTCACTTCACGGGGGTGCCTCCCCGGTAGTGGCAGCCCAGTCCGGCTGTAATACAGCTGCTTACATATTTACTCCTTGCTGATTTTGGCTGTCAGCATTGAAATTTCTACACATTTCGATCACACAGCTAATATCGGCCCCATTTTTATTACAGGTCCACACATGCAGTAGAGCTTGGTTTCCTTATGTTTTATTGTACTCCTTATGGCAAAAATGTTACTCCCGTGGATTTACAAGAGCTTACTTAAGTACACATCAATGAAAACACATAAATATCGCTCCATTCAATAGCTCCATGCCACAGACTTTTTGTGTCTGGGATTAAAAGTGCAAACCAAAAGCAGGATTAATGACAAGTGTCACTTGAACGTATTTGGTATTGAGCCAGCGAGTTTTGTCTGGCCTGGAAACACTTTTTCATGTCATTGACTTTAAATATAAATTGGGGACGTTCTTGATATGTGCCCAACATTGAACGAAAATAGCCAGTTGTAATATACGAATACAAAAGGGCAATGTCTGTAGGTTTTGTATTTGTTGTATGGGCGGTAAGTCGTAGAGTTCCTGAAAGTTTTTTTATGATATAGGAGATCAAACGAGCAGCCGGAGCCATTTTCATGACTACCGACGCCCACAAACATCCGCATAGAGGCTATACAGATGCGATGCCGATCTTTTCTCCTCCCACCTCCATGGGCCACCGGCTACTTACATACCGCACGAAACGCGACAGCACAGCTGTCACTTTACGCCAATCTCGTGTAAGCGAGAGGTACCTCCTCGGTAGTGCGGGCCCAATTCGACTGCATGCAAGCATGCAGTGTGGCACTACCTCTTAAGGTAAGTGCAATCCACTCAAGCAGATAATAACATTATGGTCACCACACACATATCAACTCGTAAAGGGAACGTAGCCGTATTGCCTTTCGCCTAGCCGTCAACCAGACGTCAACCTTACGTATGAACGTAACGTAAGCGTATCGGCACCGGCGCGCGGCGGCGCGGCGCACGTACGGCTAGGCGAGTCGTAAGCGTACGGATGCCCGGTTGACGCTTCGCCGTAAGCGCGTTGATAGCGGTTCGGAGCCTGTTCCGAGGCGAGGCCATTACGTTACGTTTCCCATTAGAGTGCATGGGAGTATGGAGTTTCATACAAATAATACTGAACGGTTAGAGGTAATACGGTTACCACGTAGGTATTTAGCAGGGATAGCTTCCTCTACTACTGCACAAAACCGGGAATATATGGGATAGGCTTCAGGTCTCCTGTACCCATTATCTATCGTGAGGTTCCGTACTCGTGCTCTAATTAAACAGCACCACAACATAGCGTAACTTTCGAAGCAGTTATGGGATGTTGATAAATGACAAACATCAATCGTGTTATCACTTTTTGGGACAACACAGCATTAACAGTACCAATTGATATGAGATGTATATTAACTATATAGTTTGTGATTCATCTATAGATTGCATAATTCTTTTCAGCGCACAGGAACGGCGAAGTATAAGAAGAATGGGTCCGTCTGTAGAAGCTACTACGCAGTATAGTTTTCTTTTCTTTCTGGATTTCGGTGGTAACCTATACTTAAAAAGGACATCATGTTGTCATAGTGAACAACTAGATAAGTTCTGTAATCAGTAGGAGAAATATAAGTTATACTTCAAATGCTGTCAGACCGTGCTTGACGGATTGGCTTCCAATCAATAACTTATGGCCAACAAATAGCTACTATCTAAATAATGAATACCAAATTATGTCTCTGTATAAGACTTCTAGGAAATATTTCTATTTTCATTTTATAGTATAAGAAGAGGGCAAATTAATAGTAATATGAGCCATTTTCGTGACTACTGAGGTTCATAGATA
>LUGF01014924.1:98855-112601 GCA_001625245.1 Calycopis cecrops
GTGGTACACTAACAATTGTTTGCCACTTGTCTAGGAAAAAGTTCGGGAGAAACGACCTCGCAGTAGGATCCTCCTTCATCACGACAACGCCTCGTCGCACACCGCAGGACAAACTATCGACTATTTGGCTATAGGTATCAGACGTGGAATTACTGGGTCACCCACCGTATAGCCCCGACCTCGCACCTTGCGATTTTTATTAATTCCCGAAAATAAAAGAAAAACCTAAAGGCATACGTTTTACAGACGCCGAGGATGCAGTGACTGCGTTTCAGAAGGCCGTCGAAGAGACCTCTAAAAACGAGTGGGCAAAGTGCTTTTCTTAGTGGTTCTATGGAATGCGGCGATGTATTGATGTGAATGGACACTATTTTGAAAAGATATAATAAAACTAATAACTTGCTAGTTTGCTCAGATTTAGATTTTCTAAGAACTTTCAGCGAATTTTAGTTCATCTAAGTAGCGAAAAAATCAATTTAAGTGGTTGTACTGTGTTGGAGACTTAGTGTTTTACAGGCAGCCCTAGTTGTGGCTTATTATCAATGTGATAACACTTATGCAATTAATGTACAACTACATGACCGATCACATCTTTGCTCAATGCAAATTATAAAATCGGCTGAGACGATTTTTATTCATAAGCTCCACAGTTTTTTGGCCACATCGCTAGCACACCTGTGTTAAATATCCAATCTAGTTTGTTGGTCTAGGTCCTAACAACAACCCGATTGTTGTTAGGATCTAGACCAACCTTTTGATATCACTGTATATTCTGCTGAATTATAATGTACCTACTTCTTTGATTTGTAAACTATTAATTCTTCTCCAACTCAGGCAAAGAGTCATGTAGTAAAAGATACATGTCATATAATCAGCAGCCCGTACAGACTCATCAAATGTAAGTGACCGTATGACCGATGCACTACTGGCTCGTCATACGAGGCACTAGGTAACGACCTACTCGTATGAGTACCGTATCGCACTCGGCATTTTGATAGCATGATATAAAATATATTATTGTGATGGGCGGGAACTAGGGCGGACGCGTTGTAGGTACATAGAGTCCGCCTCTACATCTACACTTATCTATAGATTTAAAACAATATATGATTTATATTCATTAAATCATTATCAGTAGAATAAAATTAACAACCATATTTATGTACACTAAATATAACTTTCTGTTTTGCAGATTTCGCGAAGCTGCACCGCTGAAATGTAAACCATCGTCGCGTAAACAAGCCTACTAATATACAAGGGAAAACACATACACTCACGGGGATTTTAGCGAAAACAAAATGCCCGAGATAGGGACCGTGATGCGCGCGCTCGAGCTACAGCGGCTGGTGGAGAACAAAGTGACGGAATGGCGGGAGAGGTCAGTCCGGGTCGCGGGCGCGAGCGTGGCCGAGTCTTATCAGCAGCCACTTAACTTCAGGCGTCACACAAACAGACGCAAAAACAGCGTCGAAGTCAACAGAATTATCGCGAAGTACTCGAGACAGTCGAGACCGGTTAAAAGGACGGACGAGCACCGATTCTCGTTAGACACGTGCGCGTTACCACCTGTGGCCCCCGCTAGACACAAGAAGGCCAAACTGAAGCTGTCCCAGAGCGAGGATAACTTAGCTAATATCGGTGTGATGGACGTTGCGCCAGAGCCGCCGGTACAGAAGCCACCGAGGAGGATTTTTGCCAAGTACAGCGCGAAGAGTTGCGAGGACCTAACGGCGTTTGTTGATTTCGATCACGTCATGAAAAGTAAGAACTTTGAAGAAAATAGTATACTAAATTCAAAAGCGCTGACAGCGACACCACCTGTCAGACAAGCACTTCGCAGTATTTCAGAAGACACAGACATAACTGAGTTCGAAGACAGCGGTTTGGAAATTAGGGACAAATCGAATTTTGTGACTTCCACGCCGATATCGAACAGGAAGACATGCCCAGTGAGTGATTCCGTGTCAGTGATCGATTTTGGAAAGTGTTCGAAATATCACAGTGTAGGTGAATTGAAGAAAGTCAATTCGGAGCCCGACATTTTGAGTGATCGTTCAGTGGACTCGAGCAGAACTTTGGACTTTAGAAAACCGCTAAAGTTGTTGAAGCAGCCGTTTCGGAAGGGAACGTTCGACTGCATCCTCCGGTGGCGTGGAAAGAAACCGGGCGCTGATAAAAATCGGTGAGTCATTATTAATATACGTAATTACATGTTATATATAGCTCGTGAGAAAATAAACATACGCGCCCTTTCTTTGTATTTCGGTTTCTGACCCATTGCTATTATGTATACCTACCAACATGTAAGAATCAGTTTAGTCTTGATAGATGAAATGTTCGATAATGTGTATGTGTTGCAAAGATGTAGATGTACTACTAAGAATATCGCCATTACATTGCATTTATTATCACTGTCACTTATTAATGTCGTGATAACTCATACATAAGCGTATAAGAGTTATAAAATACCTACAATGCAAATAATAATAATAATATATGGTATTGATATGGTTAGAGTAACCATCACGTATTACTTCAGAGCTATGAAAATTCGTCTCCTCAGAGTCAGCAATTTACACTCCTTTTGCTTTTGGCATGCATTGATGTTCAAAATCTGATAATATTGACTTGCTGATCCTCCGTTCGTGTTTAAAATATTGTGGGCGAAATATCTTTATAAATTTTTATATATATTTTTTAGTGCGCGTGTATGTCTCTGAACTCCTAAACGACTGGACCGATTTTGACGATTTTTTTTGTGTATCGAAAGGAGTTTGAGAATGGTTTAGATTCACAAGTCACCTGGCAGATGGCGCTGCAGTCGGTATTTCGTATATACAATATTGTAGGGTAAAGTAACGGGTTGATAATTCGGCCACATAACATCACACGTTATCTTGACTACATATTTTACATTGATGACAAGACAACGTCTGTCTGGCAGCTAGTAGATTATAAATATACTATAGCATGGGAATAGGGACTAGGTGGGGTTTTACAGGGAAAAATCCATAGTTAAACTGTGCTTTGTTATGTTAAAACCAGCATTTATAACTGTCTAACACTTTGGCTTGTTTGACACTATTAAGGACATTAAAAATATTTAAAGAAAACTTGTCTTTAAAGTCGGTTTAAGGACGATAGTTTTACATGATAACGACGACCGATCGTGTCTCTCTTTCGTTTATTCCTCGTTTAACGGCGGAACGTGATAATGAGTCATGCTGTTGTCGCGCGTGCAGGCGGCATTCATCTATCTATAAAACAAACACATCTAAATAAGAATTACTAGCTGTGCCATTCGGTTTCAGCCGACTAACTATAATTACGGGAAGCATTTATTCTTCGGGTTAAAAAATAATTACTATGTTAATCCAGATTGTAATTCATAGGTATCTATCTCAAATTTTATCTTAATCCGTTTAGTAGTTTTGCATAAAAGTGAGACAAATATGACAACAAAAATTTTTGCTTGTTAATTATAAATTAGATTGAGTAGGATTTTTTTGTCTAAGCTGCGATTTTATAATAATCTTAGCTGCGCCGTGCGGATTCACCCGTGTCATATGAATTATAAACTTCACCCCTCTATTTCTCTTTCTTAGGGGTTGAATTTATAAAAAAAACTTTTTTAGTGCTCACTAAAATCATGAATGGAATTTCAAGTTTCCAGGTAAAACACTTTTAGATGTGCGTAAATATACATAAGTCACTCAGTTTGACCTTTTATATTTATAGATTTCTTTAAATTACGCAAATATCTAATATATTGTATACCTACTCATTCAAGTGTTGTTACTACTACTTTATTCATTATCTAACAATTATATAATTATTATACATTAAAGTACTCTTGTAGTTAATTGAATTAACTTTATCAGACTTCGTGAAAAAAATCACAAGGTTATAAAGCGATTTATTTTAACCGAAAATATATCATCAGTATTATCCGTATTTAAGTATGAATTTTGGAAATAAATGTTAACACTATCGTGTTATGCGGCATCATATAATTAAAAGGTACTTCCCCGATCGTAGCGGCACGATTTGGCTGCTCTGCATGGGCATAACCTTTTACATATACAACATGTTGCCTATAGGGAAAACGCTTCTAGACTGCCACGCTAACTGGTGGCTGAAATGTGAACCTAATTTTTGTTTGTACGTATGATATGACTTATGTCAACATGTCATTGTTATTGTCTTATGCTTAGTGTTTTGCTAGCACTTGATTCCTAAAATGATCAATAGGGGGGCGAAAGTGCTGCCTCTATGTTTCGTGTACGTTCCCTATTGGACATATGCCAAATATCCTCTAACCAAGGCCAGTGACGGCAGCTTGTACTGATTTTGCTTCCTTTGAAAACAGGAACTGTGATTGAAGCCGGAAAACTTCTGATGTGTTACAGAGATTGTTTATCACATACCAAAGTGTCAGAAGTAACAATTTGATAACGGTATCATTGTCTTTGTTGTTATTCTGTGATAGGACGCGAGCAGAAGCTGAAAGATCTAGGACACAAACAACATGCTGATTCATGTGGTTTCAACTTTTATACTAAACAGACTAGGGTGAACTAGCTGCGCCCCGCGGTTTCACCCGCGTGAATTGCGATCCCGTGGAAAATCATCCCATGTCATCCTGCATAGAAACATTTTTTCGGGATAAAAACTATCCTATGTGTTAATCCAAATTACTCTCTATGTGTGTGCCAAATTTCATGAAAATCGGTTCAGAAGTTTTGCGTGAAGGTGTAACAAACAAACAAATAAACATACAAACTTTGGCATTTATAATATTAGTAGGATAATGTGGGATAAAATAATCTATATGTTTGCCTGTATGTCATATATAGAATCAGAAACTATGCATTTGATCACATTGAGTTATATGTACTACGTACTAATAACTCAATGTTTGATCATTTGATAATCCTTAGTAAAGTTGTGCAAGAGCCCACGAAAGTTTCTGACATAGGATTTTAAAAATTCAACCCCTAGGGGTGTGAAATAGAGGGATGAAATTTATAAATTATGAGACTCGGGTGAAATCCGTGGGGCTCACATTACATTTATAAAAATTACGTCATAAAACTTGACTGACTTGACTTGTTTACGTCAAAAAATATTTATTCCTAGCCGACCCATGCCCACTACGTCGGCCGTTAAAAATAAAAATTGTCCAATCGTGCTACCATAGCTTGCTTTTAGTGAAAGAATGGTCAAATTTGGTCCAGTAGTTTTGAAGCCTATTCGATACAAAAAAAACAACATCCTTAAAATATTAGCTCAGTTAACGTTTATAATCCTACTAATATTATAAAGGCGAAAGTTTGTGAGTGTGTTTGTTACTCTTTCACACAAAAACTACTGAACGGATTTTCATGAAACTTAAAAAAGTAATATAGCTTTCATATCAGAATAATATAATAAGTTAAAATTTATAGGGATTTTTTATAATTTGGTTATAATATAACGATAACTGTCAAGTATCTAAGTCGAAAAAAATCAGCCCCCTGAGAGCAATATTGGCGTGCGTTGCCCTAATCGTTGGAGTTACACAAAGATAATTACTGTAGGATTATTTATCTTAAATAGTTCTAATTAAAAGTCCGCGACAGCATATATCTATTTTTTATGTGTAAGTCACTATGACCAAAATAGTGAAACAAACATTAAATTAAATTGGATATTTTTTAACGATGCACATTTTAGAATATTTATCGAACTCTTCTGAAAATTGATACATACTTTACTTACTTTACGTATTGAATGTAGATAAACTTTGTCTTTTACACTAAGTAATTTGGACAAATAGATTAAAAGTTATTATCACGATAAGATTGACTTAAACGGAATATCTAAAGCGCCTAAAATGCGCGGTGACAAATTAAATTCTCAAAGCGATTTATTGTTTCATACAATAAGTATATATTAAATAGGTATAATATATATTTCAGTATAATATTAGATTATGTATAATAATAACAACACCATTTTTGAAGTCCGAAATCCACGCGGGCGCAGCCGCGGGCGGAAGCTAGTATAACTATAAATATATAAATATTCCATCTCCGTGACATATTGATCCAGATATAGAAGGTATGATACTGGATAAAAGGTCAATAACCTCTGTTCTCGTGTCCTCCAATCATTTGACATGCGGTCTTTAGATCCTTGTGAGCGTCGGATAGTTATGAGTAATCCTTTAATTTAGCAAGCGTGTAGAGGTTGGAGAATATTGAGCACTCCTCTACCCGAATGCTCCTCCGCCTACGTGATAATATTATTATTATGTATCCTTGCCTTGGACAGTAGGTAAGCCGTTAGTTCTCTTCCGCCTCCAGTAGTAATGGATTGCTGTCCTAACAGAGTATGGGAATTCGGGAATAGACATTACAACAGCAATATGTTCAATAACAATAATTATTGTAAGAGGTAGTGTCACTCTGCATGCATGCATGTAGCCGAATTGGGCTGGCACGACCGGGGAGGCACCTCTCGCTTACTCGATACCGGCGTAAAGTGACGGATATCCTGTCGCGTTTCGTGAGGTGTGTAAGTAGCTGGCACATGGAGGCGGGGGGAGATAGGAGGGCAACGCATCGATATAACATCTGTGAGGATGTCTATGGGCGTCGTTAATCATGAAAATGAAACACCGACTGCTCGTTTGTCCCCTTATAGTATAAAAAATATTTGCACCTCTACTCTATTTTGCGGCTCTACCTCATTCCTAACTCTCTTTATAGAAACAGGCCGGTAGAAAATAGAAACAAGTGAGTGTTATAGTGGTTTTCCACTCATTTAACTGCATAAAATATTCCAGCAACTTAGTAAAGTAGTCTCTATTAAGATGGCCACCATAGCCGAAATTAGGCAAGGAGCTCTATTTTTAATAATATCGTAATTACGTATATACTACAGCCATCTTCTGTAACGTCTTGTAAAATACTACGAACGTACTCCACCTTGAGTTTGCTATAATTGACGTTACTAAGAGTTGCATTAATTTACAAATAGATGGCGTTGATATATTCATCTCAATTACCAAAGGTAGAGTTTTGATGTAGAGTTCTAGTAAAAATAATTGTTACCTATTATGATTTCTAATGTGATTAATTATTTAGAAACTTATAAGGCTTATAAATTAGTACATATTTATTAGTATTAGGTATGTGATTTTTCACATACCTATATGCTTCGCGAGAACAGCATCAATTCGAATTAACTGCAATGCAAAATTTGCATCACCTTTTACCCTAAAATTGACCGTTTATTTCACTCAAAGCGATATTCTATTTAAATTGTAACGTCATTACACAAATCTATGCCATAAAAAATATGCTTTAAATGATGATTGAAAAAAAAATATAGTGACCCAAATTCAATCGTCTCGACATACATAGGAAAAGACCTATTAGTATTTATCACAATGCAATCAATCCTGGTGTGATCATCACCAATTTTTAAAAAACTCGACAAAAATATCCTACAGATATATTTTTGTTTTGGTAAAGAGGGACATAGGTAAACTTAACTTTTTGCTGAATTTAAACCATGTTGTAATAGAATAATGAATGTTTATGATGCATTATGTTTCTGCTATAAAGCACAGTTTACGGGGTCATGTGAATTAATTAGTTTAGAAAGTTGGAACAACAAAGCTTACCAACGGTACACTTTCTTGTTATTGTTACAAATTATAGATTTTTTATTTGTTTGTAATATTTGTAAATTTATAGAGAATGATCCTTTTTCGTTTTGTTTTTATTTCGCGGGGAAATGCTTTACGCACGTGTACGTCTTGTGTGCATTTCGTTGGGTGTGTAGGGTTCCGAATAGCCACTAAAATCCCGTGTATCAATCTAGATCATTCTTTCCTAAAGTGGGCGATAACTGGTCAGGAGGTCTAGAGTAAATTAGTAAATTATTGAAGAAATTTATTGGAAATCGATAACCTCCGAAGGTATATTCATTGGTCGACGGTCGTATCTCCTATATGCAATATTACAAAGTATGTTCACGTATGTACCGCTATTATGAATTTTGAATAAATACATAACTAAATAAATAATTATATGTTAATTTAGATAATAAATCAATTTGGAGAAGATAAGGATCTTCCTCGTTGTGATTGCTTATAGTTAAATAATATGATAGAGATCTTTTACAGGGCAATTTCTTACAATAGGTAAGGACGAAATTTTTAATAAGCTATTGACTTACAAAGTATTATAATTAGTAGTAAAGTATTATAATTGTTTATACACAATAACTCATAGGCAGTTAACAAGTGTATAGAATTATAAATTTGATTGATTTTTGAGATTTACTTTCAATTATAATAAAGCATTAAGTAGTTCCAAGCTCCACCTCTCCACTGTCCATCAGTATCTAAAGGTCGTCAATTTCTGTACGCACGTATTATACGCAATATGTTATGACATAATAAACACATACCTATTTGGTATGTTCAAGTCGCACTTGAGTCTTGACTGCACTATTATTGACTGTTCTCTTTGTGAACGTGTTGTGACATCGCCTTGTGAACTATTAACGAATAACCTAGATTTTTTTTTTTTTTTCGCTGGGGAATGCATTTAGGCACGCCCCTAGGTGAGGGAGATCCCAGGGGGTATGTGGGAGTCGGGAGACAAACTAAGCGACTCCCCCTACCCACTAAACCCCAGCGGTGTTCCTACATATCCGCCAATGGAGGAGCCACGGGAAAGCGGTGACATACAACCGCGACTCCACCCCTGTGCCCTCCAGAGCTCATCACGGGAGATTGTGCTCCCTAAACTACGTTGAGGTGTGCTGGAACACACAACACACCGGCAACTCGGGTCTTTTTGAACAGGCGACGACTTCCCCAAGCCGTTGCCTTGTGACCTTTCCTAAGGCGGCAGGGATTGTGTTTCGCGCTTACGCCTTGAACCTCTCGAATAGGACTCTCGAATAGGAATCAGTGGCTCTCAGTCTCTCTGTACGAATAACCTAGATTAGGTTCACTTAAAACAAGACCATATTATATTACAAGACATATTTCTACAGAATACATCACATAGATAATTATTTCTTTTTACGCTAAAATTCGTTAAAATGTTTTATTACAATAGGGACCGTGCACAAACATAAAGGCAACACTTTCGCCGAATGTAACGCGCCATAGTGATAATTTTAGGAACTAAGTGCTAGCAAAACACAATGACAACATGTTGACATAATAATATGTTGTATCTACAATCGAAAATTTGATGGATTAGGTTCACATTTCAGCCACTAGTTAGCGTGGCAGTCTAGAAGCTTGTTCCCTATACCACATAGGTACATAATTATAAGATATTGACGTCTAATTTTGACCACAAGACGTTTGTATTGTTACACTACTTAATCATAAAGTATGATGTAAAGTTCTAACTCCCTACAGATCAAGACAAGGGCGTGATTGTTATGATTGTGTGATCTGATGATTAATATTCTGAGCATGTTTAGCTAAAGGCTTAGAATAGACTCGTGACTAATGAAATATGTACACACAAATAAGTAGATCGGAATAAGTTCGGTTACATGATTGAACACCGATGGGTTTAGTGAGTAGGCAGAGACGCTTCTCGACTCTCGAGTAACTCATTTTTCCCGGTTCCTGCCTAAATGTAGAATAGTAGGTAGCATCAAATTGCGTCCAGCATCTTTATTTTTCTACTAAACACATTAAGTACCGTCGCGAGTTTTCTGCCGCTTCGTGGAAAAAGATGAATGGTGCCTGAGACTCCGAATAAAAGATTAACAAAGTCAACAATACTAGAACAACCTTCAACCTAGTCAACAACCTTTAATAGAATTTTAGATGAAAATCAGTCGTGTTTATTAGGTATACAATATAGATATAAGATAGCTACCTACTACCTCTCAAGATATTATATACTTTAAAGTGACAGCTGTGCTGTCGCGTTTCGTGCGGTGTGTAAGCAGCAGGTGGCCTGAGGAGGAGAGAGGAGTAAGGAGGTCAGCTCTGTATAGCCTCTATGTGGATATCTATGGGCGTCGGTAATCGTGAGAATATCTCCGACTGCTTGTTTACTCCCCAATACCTTAAAAACATACTTAAACCTAAATCGCATTATTCTATCTTTTGCTACGCTTCATGGCAGTTCCGCTTCATCGCGTCTTATCTTACGAACTTGTTATAATGGAATAGAAAAAACCGGTCAAGAGCAAGTCGGGTTGGCGTGGAGAGAGTTCCGACGAACACATGACGGCTCCAAGCTGATATTATGAGGTAGTACACTGTACCAAGCAGTAAGCAGTACCTATGAAGTAAGAGGTAGTGCCACGCTGTATTGAAACCGGGTTGGGCCAGCATGATCGAGGAAGTGCTTCAACTCACTTACCTACACGATATAAGCTGTGCTGTCAAATTTAGTACGGTAGGTCGCCAAGGAGTGGCTGAGTGGGTTAAGATGGAGCGCAACGCTACTTTTTAACCTCTGTGAAGGATGTCTATGGGCGTCGGTATTTACGAAAATGATCTTGAATGCTCGTTTGCCCGTTTATTCTATTAACCCGTACTTTGTAATAAAGTATTGTATGTTTTTTGAAGCAATTGTACTTTATACTTACTAAGAACAATAAAGTACGCGAATTTTTTTTTTTGCGTAATCAAAATTTTATGGGATTCTAAAAGATGCCACCGAAAACTTATATGTTTTACTTATTAAAATTAAACAAATAGGCTGTAGTGGTGACCAATGTGATAATAATTTGATAAAATTGTGTGATTTTTTTTTCTGATCTATTAATTTATTATTTTGTAAGGACAAAACAAAATGTATTTTATTTGAATATCATGTACTTTATTTTCTTAACATTTCCAGTCTATGTACTTTATTTAAAAGCGAAAAAGTTGGTAACCCTTTACAGGGTTGATAAGAGCGAGAGGCATTAAATGAAACCTCATATACTATATGTCCCTACAGTAATCCAAAACTATTAAAAGTTAAGTTTATACAAAAAAAAAAATTAAACAAGTTAAATAGCGAAAAAAATTATCACTCTTTGTACCGGGCGGCTACAGCGAGCACGGGGTGAATGACCCCGGCAGGCCATAGTCGGCGATCAGTTGCGATACAGCGTGTACCTATGTAATGAGAAAAAACTTTAAAAAAATCTTGTGGTTAAACTATGGCTCCGATTAATCTGTTTATACTTATTTAGCCTGGAAATTATACACTAAACATGTGGTTTCATTTAATGCCTCTCGCTTTTATCAACCTTGTATACTAGATAAATCAAATCCTGTCAAGTACTGACGTCTATGAACCTTGGAGCAAAGAAAAAAACTAGAACGTGAATGCAAAAAAAACCACGGATATTAATAAGGCTCCCAAGTTGCAGCCACAATCTACAACCTCCCTGTAGACACAGGGCCGAAAATTGGCAACTCATATTTATTACGCAACAAAATAACAACACAATTCGCAAACTTATCAGTTAATAGTTTTTACATATTACATTTTTTGTTAAGTTTGAGCAACGCTAAAAAACTTTTTATCTAAGTACAAATAAAACATGTGCAATGCGATACCTACAACAACAGTTTTTTTGTGATAAGAGATTCTAAAGGAAGTTGATCCTTCGGATGACTGTGGGATCATCAAAGCGCATGGCAATAAATAGCTCACATCATACCTACTTCTACATACAACAATGTGATAAAAATTCAAAAATATATAATTAATAATTATATTTTGTTACAAAATATAATTAGACTAGCTATGTTCCGCGATTTCACCCGCATCACATAATTATTAAACTTCACCCCTCTACCTTCGTGGACTCACGTACAAGAACTTTGCTAAAGATTATTTATCACATAATCAATTGCACGGTTTACGTTCCTATAAAGGACATACAGACAAAGATTAATTTTATATAATATTATGTATAGATGCTGGAGAATGTACATTTTGCTGTTCTTACATTTGTAATTTTAAGCTCAGCAAAAGGTACATTTTATGGTCATAATATGGGGATAACCGAGATGACGTCGATCGGACGGAGGCTAAATATGACATATAAAAATCTAAAACAATTTATCCCACCAGAAGCCGGGATACGTAAAATATTCACTAATGATGGAAATTTTATTGTGATCAGCTATAAGTGTGTCACTTATAGCTGATTACGTGATAAGCTATAAGTATTAAGTATCTACTATAGTACTATACTATTTATCCCAATGATGGATTTTCCTTCTCAACTTATTATTACATTATGCTTTAATAAGATTCATCGAGTTAATTAATTATTAATTATTATTGCTGCTAAGAACTTGATATGCAGCGCGAATTGTTTTATTTTCTAGCCTTGATTTAAGCGTGGGTTGCTTGATAAGTATAAACTCATACATAATATGCAATTCAATTTTGTTTGTAGAGGAGGGACGAGGTAGGAGCGCACAGTATCTGCTTTAATTCTGGATGTTTATTTGCTTTGGTAGTCAGCAGTGGAAACCGACCGCTTGTTTCATCCCCCTTTACTAGTAAACAAATTTCATAGGTCTAATATGACTATGTAACATTTATATTATGTTTGATATATAAGGAAAATAAGTAGGGTCATGGCCAAACAGTCACTAAAATTAATATGACATTATCAATTCCTTGGTCACCAAAGGGCACGTCCTATTGATTTTGTGATATTAAATCTCATACTCCTGTCACGAAATGCACATAAAAGGTACAAGTACAAATTTTCCGCCTTTCGTAACAAGTCAACGTGTTCTATTGACATGGTAACTACGTCACGTAGACCGTGGTCCATGGTGTTTCGACCTCAGTGCCACGTAGAACTCAATGTGAAGAGGTACTTCCTCCATAACGTAAATCTAAAGTAAGTCACGGTCGCATGTCCGGATGTGGGTCTTAATTCTTCGCGATAAGAAAATGTGTTCAGTTTTTTTATAGATCGTCGTCGCAATTATTATAATCACAACACATCACACAATGTGTGATATTGTAATATGAGTATGTGTTAGAATTATCCGCTCAGACTATATTACAAACAGAGCCTCCCTTCTCCGGGTGAAGATTAAAAGGGCGGCCGAAAATACGAGGAGAGAGTATAGTACAAAAAGATATAAGGGAGTGTTAAGCTTTCGAAGACGATGTTGTGAACGGAGCGATATGGAGGATTAAAATATGGAAGGCTGATTCTACCACCACATGGGATTCATAGCCAGGAAGAGAGAAAGAGAGAGAGTAAGATAGAGAGCGATAGATAGATAGATAGTTACAATTATCCTCCCGTAACCACGGTCGCTGTGAGAAGATCAAGATCAAACTGACCGCGACGCGGCGCAATGGAGAAACGCTTAGGTGTTAAGTGATCATATAGAAGGTAATTAAGTAGTGACTTGAGGAAGAGGTAGTGCCATGCTGAATTCAAGTCGAATTGGTCCGACGCGACGACGAGGCGCCTGATTCCTGATATTTTGGTCCATTTCATGCGGTTATTCAGATTTCAGATCATTATACGCATAATTATGGCAATACAAGAACCGATACTGACGTAGCTATTGTACATCATCCGAAGTTGTCCTGTTGCTGGCAGATAAAGGACACCCCACTAGGGCGGCCGAAGGTTCTCGCAGTGGCTTTTAGGTGGTAGGTGTAGCCTTTATTGCTGAGTCCGACACACCCTATTAATCCAAGGGCTTGTTGATGCGAAAATGCATTTTCC
>LUGF01014924.1:159718-186433 GCA_001625245.1 Calycopis cecrops
TTTTTATGGTATAGGAGGGCAAACGAGCAGTCGGAGCCATTTTCATGACTACCGACGCCCACAAACATCCACATAGAGGCTATACAGATGCGCTGCCCTTCTTTCTCCTCCCACGCGCCCCCGAAACGCGACAGCACAGCTGTCACTTTACGCCGGTCTCGTGTAAGCGAGAGGTACCTCCCCGGTCGTGCCGGCCCAATTCGACTGCATGCAAGCATGCAGTGTGGTTTACGGGCCTTCTATCGATGTCGCCTAACGAGGCTCAGCTACTAGTTACACTTCTCTTAAAATTCTACTATTGTCAATTGGCAAAAAGGCAACGCCTAAATGGGCCTAATCACTGACTTTTTGTAGATACTCTCTCTGCTCTTACTCTTCAAATAATGATGCTCATATATAAAATATTTCATCTGTGTGCGCAAGTAGTATTCACTGGTCGCTTGCTTTCTTATACTACAAAGAAATACGCCGATTGCAAAGACCCTTTTTTATTGCATACGGGGGCAAACGAGCAATTGGACCTTTTGATGACCACGGATGCCAATGGACATACGCATGATTGTTACTCAGATGCGTTGCCCTCCTATCATCCCCCCCAATGGGCCACCGGTAACTCACAAACCGCAAGAAACGCGACAGCGACGCTGTCACTTTACGCCGGTGTCAAGTGAGTGAGAGATACTTCTCCGGTCGTGCCGACCCAATTTCGTTGCATAGGAGGATGTAGTGTCATACACCATGTATGGCACTACCTCCTCCTATGCAGCATGGTACTACCTCTTCCTAAAGAGGAGGAGGTTCCTCCTACGAGGTCACCTATCGAAGTGTTTGCGCAACCTTCTTGTAAGCTCACAATTAAATCGGTCCTGTTACTAACCGCTAGTCCCAACGGATATAAATTACACAAGCGGTTTCCGCCGAGAACAGTGTAAACGGTATCGGTTTATAAAACAAATAGAACATCTAAAAAGGCACGTGGCCTTTAATGTTCCACATTGCCTTGGATTTTCTGTTTTGTACATTGTTAACTCAAAATAATGCCGCAAATCCTAATTCTGTTATGGTTACACGCGTCTCTCTTAAAGCCAAAGTCATGTATACAGTATACTTGCCTGGTCGTCTTCTATATGACTTCATTGTTATATTAAAAATTTCCACACAAGTGGCAGTTAGATTGCTAAGAGTTGATAACGAACATTTAGGCACTAAGCTCTTTTATTAAGATTATGTAGATGGTTTGCTCGACTAAGGGCCGATTTTTCAATCGTCAGATAAAAATTAACCCTAGGAATAAATTATACCCATCGCACTTAAACACGAAATAAAAAATGAAACAGAGATAGTTTATTCCCAGGGTTATCTTTTATCTGAGGATTGAAAAATCGGCCCTTAACCTATCTTCTTTTCTTGTATTCTTACAAAATGCATTTCCATCTCATACGCTGTTTGCTATTGAGAGCTGAGTGAGAGATATATCTCATTGTGTCGTTACAGCTGAAACCAGCCGTTTCTCTTAGTCCTTAGTAGTTCTCTCACTCCTTTCTTTCAGGTCAAAGTAGGATATTACTGGATATAAACAGTAGCTAGAATTTATGAGTACGAGATTCCCATATTCTAGAGAGCGGTTCAATCATTCACAGAGAGAATCTCGTTGGTACGGACCCGTTGGTCTGCGAGTTCGACTCGCATTTAGTCGGTTTGTTATAACGCGCCAAAAGAAATATAACTTTATTAATGGATAAATAATGATAGTGTAGTATATACAGAATAAAATCACCCATGAAAGAAGCATTTCTGAGTCAGACGTAGGTATATGGAGTCTTAGAATCAGTGGTATGGCTAATGAGGTTAAAATCTTTACACGTGATTTTATTTTGTCACAAAAAGCCCGGTGTCTCGGCAGAAACCAAAAATACATTAAGTGTGTCGTGAGTCAGTCGTTAAACATTGCCCAAATTGAACATCCACTGGGTATTTCCGTTTGTCTCGCGGTTTTTAGAACACAGGAGCTGACAGACGAAGCTAATCCAAATAAATTACTGCAGATATGAATCTGTTCTTAATTCTTTTTTATAATGTTCTTCAACTTCGTTAGCTTGCCTTTACTTAGGCTTGTAAACTTGTATAGATATTGCTAGGGCCGATCACTCGGTATAATGTCAGACGAGTAGTGAGATCATATTTTGAATACCTATTGCTTTGTAGCGTAGAGCTCTGACTCGCTTACATGTGTGATAGGTACATATTTTAATTAAGCCTGTGCCATTTTTTTATAATTCATTAAAAATAAGATGAAGTTCATTCAAGACTTCCTCTTTATAATTATGATTCAATAATTGCGGCGCCCTGTCATGGCTGTGTAAAAAATATCACGTGGCCTAAGCTATTGTTATGTTTTTAAACGTGAACCGGGTAATAATTACTTGGGTTGTTAAGAAATATTGTTTTATTTATATAGTACAGGTGAGATATATTATGTTGCAAAATATCGATCACAAGTTACGGCGCTTCACGGCTTGTGATTCGGATAAAAAAACTATCTAAATTATTCATACCGTCTGTTAACCTGTCTACCTAAATACTAGATATAGGTATACATATATAGATATAGGTATAGGATACATAGATAGAATTGCTAAAATATTTGCACAAAATTAAGAAAAAAATTAGGTTAGCCGAAGATCGAAGCCAGTGGCGTGCTATGGGAGATGCCTATGTCCAACAGTGGACTCAATAGGCTGATGATGATGATGATGAAGAAAAAAATAATAATTGGATTATGGGTCGGAAATTAAAATATGTAAACAATTACTATGTCTTACTGATAGAGGTGTTTAAATATTTGTTTTGTCGAAACACTATCTTTTCGCGAGACTCGGGACATCACACAAAATGTCGGGACCATCCCGGGTAATCCCGTGCATGTGGCATTCTAAATGGTTGCTTTTTTTAGTTGATCCATAGTACTGGCTAGTTCCTCCGTCGGACTAAATTATCTTCCTTTTCCCCTGTCTCTTTGTAGGTACCTGCAGTCTACGACTATGCGGCTCTGACTTCCTCGGATTGTGGCATATCCTGTCCTGACCCTAGCCAATTACGCTGTGCTAGGGTCTTTATACTTCATTTCGTCATCCCAACAAAACGTTTTATTATGTAGAATGTATGTTGTTTTGTAGAATGTTACTAAGACTTGCACTGACAAAAATTATCAGATGCCATGTACTATTAGCCAATATTTGAACTCTACCGTCCCTAACACAATTCGCCCGTCACAAATCTGTATGAAAGAAACTTGGACTACTTTTCATGTTGTTATTCCTATCTCCCTTCATAGAAAGGTACATAAAATTCATCATTCTTCTTTTGTTTTCGCGAAACCCTTCCCTTTCTTTTTTTTTAATTTTTACTAATTCAAAGCCAAATTATTTTGAATTATTACACTTATCTGAATTATATCTTCATTTACCAGTAGATTTGTGTTAATAAACAGATGTCTATTTCTAAAACTCCATGAAAATAGTTGCGCATCCGTCATAACCTCAAAAATTCTGTTGATATTGACCCATAAAATGATATCATAACCATAAAAGAAGCCGGCCAACCCATAAAGCAATGATAAAAATACAAAGTGTATGAGAAATAGCTGTAGCTATATTCTCAACCTTTATAGGTATATAAACATGAAAAGAACCAATCACGTCAAGTTTTGTAAAATATATTGTAAACTATCAACTGATATTACAATACGTAATCTTCTAAACACAAATAGGAAAGAAAGCACTCCTACGAATCGTATATATGAGCTAATGATCGCGTTTTGTGAAGTTAATGCAAGTGCGAATGTAGAGCCTCGCGCTCACCACTGACGCTCTTTGTATTATATTTTTATAGTATGAGGAGAGAAACAGGCAGTCAGATACTTTTGATGAGTACCGACGCCCTTTAACATACTTATTATTGTCATGAAGATGTGTTTCCTCTTTCCACTCAGCGCCGGAAGCTTTAGCTGGGCTCGGGGCTAGGGGGGCCTTGAAGTTGAAAAGGATTGGATACAAAAATGATCTTAAGGCCCTTTTATCCTTACGGGGATAGTTACGGCCTTCTCAACCCCTACCTACAGTTTCCACCTCTCTGGTGGATCACTGAACCTTCACAAACTGCAGAAAACGAGATAGCTATCACATTCGTAGTCATGTGAACGGTAGGTTACCTACCCCGTTCGCTCTGGTTGCAAAATTAGTCTGTATAATTGTATGGCCGCATAACACAACAATACCTTTTACAAAAATATACCTCGCATCGTCTTTACCAGCCAGCAAATTGCTTCTACTTTCAAACCATGGCAGATGTTTTGAGCCGAGCCGAACGTTACGGTAATAAATAATAATAGGCAGCGATTAAATGCCAGTAACTACTCGTCTCATAGTGATCAAGATCGTTAATCTTATTTTTCCATTAGCTAAAGCGTTACGTGGCCATGAAGTATTTTAATGGTTTTAAGCCATGGGGTTATTCGTGGAGTTTATTATTACACAGATAACTTATTTATTAAATTGATAATGCAGGTATTATTTATTTAGTTGGAATAACCTATTTTTTTATATTTTTTTATTGTATATTTTTTTGTAATTAAGTACCTATTTAAAATTCTACAGAATAATCAGATATTTTTTTACAATATATGCTACTTGGAAAAAGGTTTAGATGCCGCCATTAAATACGGAAAACCTCACGGTATCACCATCTCCGGAGAAACAGAGAGACGTTCTCATCTTTCACGGGTCCATTGATTGTGCTACCCGATAGTCTCACCCTAAATTATCTGATTTGCAACCAGTCGTTTTGAACCCGAACATGCCAGTTGCCAGACAGATGAGTCTAGAATTATTTTTTCTAAAAATAATTTCAGACTTGTCGTTAATCGTTTTGTTTAAAAAGAAACATATTATTAAATTAATAAATTCCATAAACTAGAAAAATATGACAAATAACAATGGTTTGAAGGGGAAGCTTTTTAAATTTGGAATAAATTTAAATTTATTTCTTTTTTTTGGTGCAAAGAAAAAGCGTTTTTCACTTTCTGCCCGGTTGGCGGCGCCTCGCGAAAATAGAATTTGGCCGCAGTCCGACTGCCTCCCGAGTCCCGGTTGGTTCTGGCAGACGTGATGACGTCTCGGGCATTTTATAATCGCAGTTTAACTTGAAATATCTTTGTGTTGTATAAGTGATGCGTGAGTGTGTGTGACAATCGCAACCATGTACGGGACGGGGACCCTTCGGACTAAGTTTAGGGGGGTGAAGAAGGAGCTACTCGATCGGCAGACGAGTTTGATGATACAATCTATGACAGTACGTTCATTGTTATTGTAAGAAGCACAAGTTTTTTTTCTGTAAACCTTAAAATGTTTTAGGCAAATTATTTCTGTCTAAAAATATTATATATTTTTCAAGCAACTTTACCTAACAAAAAGGCTTTAAAAGTTTTATTATATAACATACTTTTTTGAATATATCTATCTATATTAGAGGTTTTATATTATTAATTAAACGATCTTCATCACATATACAAATAAACAAATGTATTATTCTAATAAAAATCTGAAAGAGTTCCTAAATAACAAAAGCCGAAATCAAGGTGACAAAAATTTAGTGTCGCTACCTACTTTTTGTCTTCGAAGTGATTTCAGCGTTAAAAAAAGAACTCCGATTCATGTGTTACTAATAGAGTACATTTGACATTACAATAATTCTTTAAGAACATAAAGAACCTCTTTAGAACATTTTCAAACAGACTCTGTAAATATTTAGATCGCTATTACGCCTGAGTTCACGAATATAAACTAAACTGTTTAGTTCAGCGCGATAAATCGAAGACAGCTGAGCTTCTATCAGATCAATAAAATTCCCATGGCGCAGTAACCCTACCATGGACTAGATACGGCGTTTGACGCACTGCTGTACTGCACACCGAACCGACTTAAATTGCATGAGTAATGTTTTGTTTTCTGGTGTCTAGGAAACCATTTGAAGACAATCTTTTGTACGACTTCCTTAGCCAGTAGGCAGTATATTTCTTTCAGTCTTGTGATATGATATAGTTTGATCGTTTGGATGAACCTGCGATACTATTATGATGCATCGGTATGTTGTTTGTTTTCGTAATAAATATTAGTGTAGTTTCATTCATTAAAATCATCACTTAATTATTGTAAGCGAACCCAGTTAAAATAGTTTCAATAACACAATTCATGTTTCTTGTAGTTACAGAACAATTTATCCATTATTTATTATTGCCTGACGTTTATTTTTATGTAATTGTGAACTATAATCTATTGTATGAATTACATAGAATGATCTAGCATTATTGTATCATTAGTAAAATTCCATGACTTTAATGAATAAGAGGAAAAAATATATAAAAAATCCAATTAAAATTAATTTTAACTTATCTTGTTTTAAAAGCTTATAATTAAATCGTAACCTGCCCCTTAATGGGCTGCAGAAACCTCATACGTACGAAACCCAACTGCATAGCCAGCACTTCACGTCGTAGTTATATGAGTAAGATGTACCTACATCAGTTTTGCAGGCCCGATACGGGTACAACGCACCAATAACACTGCCTCTTACAAAACTTCCCTCCAATAGATAATAATTAAAGCAACAGACATGAAATTTAAAAACGGAAATAGTATAAATAGCTTAATATTTTTACGCTAAATTAATTTGAATGCATGTTTCTGAATTGTTAATTAACAATTATGTTGTTAATGAATTAATTTGTATTATCTATGTATAAATAATATACGAACGCATGTTCTATTTTACATATTTAAACCGTTTTCACGCGATTATGTTGACATATTTATTAAGTGTTATTATGTTGAAAGATTTATAAAAACGCAAATGTATCATGAAATTAAATTAAGTTAGTTGAATTAAATTAGAATTTGTTTCTACCGCCTTTTTTTCAATTCCGGTAATGATATTAGCAGGCAAAAAAAAATAAATACGGTCGAATTGAGAACCTCGTCCTTTTTTTTTGAAGTCGGTTAAAATGTAAATATAAATTACATAAATGTATTGTACTTTTAGGAATTTATGTGATAGATATTTCCAGAAAGTGAGTAGGTTACGAGTTACTTTATTTTGAAAATATAACAATGTATACATATTGGTACCCATGACTGTATCCATGAAATTATTTTTTAGCTTTTAGTACATTTATCTGCAATATAAAATCGTTTAACTTAAATTTTTTTTTTACTTTTTTATTATTTATGCCGTTAAGTTGAAAATAAATGAAATGAAAATATCAAATTAGCACTTTTGGTTTACAATAAACATTCAACCTTTGTTGTATTTGAATAAAAAACTGCTGTGAGTTGCAATATTGCGGTTATTTCTACACAAATCTCTAAAGTAGCTTGTTAGCTCGTACACGCAACTGCAGTTTATTCCTTAATGCACATAATTCTGGAATGAAATGTGTGCAAGATGCCATATAGCCGAACTGGGCCGGCACGACCGGGGATGTACCTCTCACTTACACGACACATACGTAAAGTGATAGCTGTGCTGCCGTGTTTCGTGCGGTGTAAGTATCCGGTAGCGCAGGAAGGTAACGCATCTATATAATCTCTATGCGGATGTTTATAGGCGATGGCAGGCATGTAAATGGCTCCAACTGCTCGTTTACCCCTTGTTATATGACAAGAAAAAGACAGTGCTCTGAGCGTCAATATTTCATACACTTTTTAAAACCACGGCCCTCACATATCAGTTCTTAAAGTTCGATTTCCAATACTCTTTATCTATATTCCAGGTGGACGAATTATATTTGGAGATTCTGTACGAGATCCTACACAATGTGGGCGGATGTGACATAGGCTGTGAGGTGGGGGAGCAGGCGATGCTTTCCTACGTGCAGGAGGCTTTTAAAATAGCGAATGACAAACACAACGAGCTCCTCACCCAGGCAGAGGCCCGACAGCCTCCAGAGCTGATGCTGAATGTGGAAGTCGTGGAGGGGAAGGACCTGATGCCCAAAGACCCCACCGGTCTGAGCGACCCGTTCGTGACGATATACCTAATGTCCAACACAGCGCATAGGTACAACACGTCGGTCAAATCCGCTACGCTCAATCCGACGTGGGAGGAGCATTTTTCCTTGTAAGTATTAGAAAGTAGATTCTAGCCGTAAGGGTGACATCACACACGATACTTTTAGCGGCGGCGACAGGCGATTTTGCGACTGCATCGATGCTGCATCATGATTTGGCAACTCTCGTCGTTTTGCGACTAAATCGCCGCGTTCGGCGCTCTTAAGTGTGCGCTAGGGAGCGTCGGATCGCTGCATTAAGCTTCTAAAAAGCGTTTAAATCGCTGATCGCCGATCCTAAGACCAGCGGCCAGCACCCAGAGCGCACAGCTCATAATAATTTAGCGACCACATACGTCTCTGTTGCTCTCTGTGCTCTGTGTGTGTGTTTCTCGATGGCCACGACGACCAAATGGCCGCATGTTGGGTCGCAGTGTTTTTCGTAAAGTGATGGCTGTGGCTTTGGGTGTTTGTCAGTATCCAGTAGCCCATTGAGAGGGACAGGTGAATCAATACAATACATCTGCGAATATCGTGCGAATAGTAATGGGCTCCGGTACGGTAGCCACCAAATGTTTGTAGAATAGACTAGAATAGAAATAAATGTATACACTTATTCTATAGTTAGAGTAAATAAAAAAGCTCAATCGCTATTTTGACTGACTGACCCTAATATACAATAAAAACTGGGTTACTTATTAACTTACGTTGATATTTGTAAAATTATGTAGAGCCATTATTATAGTAATTATTTTTCGATTTCGTGATATGCATGTTTCGTAAAAATACCTTTAGTTTAGTGGTACGTGTTGTTAGCGTACAACACTACAAAGAATATTTAGTTAATGTACCATGTTTACATAACACTGTATACGGCGTGTTTTCTGTTTGCAGACCCATGCCGGGGAGTTTACAGGATGATTCACTGTGTCTCGAGGTTTGGTAAGTTTTTTATAACTTGCTAGCTGTGCCCCGCGGTTTCACCCTCATCACATAGTTAATAAATTTCTTCTATTGTCCTATTACCTGTTTTCACATGGAAATGAAACATTTTTTCACGGTAAAGAGTCGCTTATGTTCATCAGGGACAATGTCGGCTTCTTATGGTAAAATATTTTTTCAGATAGATAGGTAGAATAGTTCTTCTCTGATACCCTAATGATCAAAAAGTTTACTAAGTATAGTCAATGCCAGAAGTCGCTGAGTTGCTACTCACTTTTGTGAATCGGAATTTATTCAGTTTGCTCTGCTCTTGGTAAAAGTTTTGTCATTGACTGTACCTGCGATAGAATTAAATCGTATTGTCTCGTAGGAAGTGTTAAATTGATAAAGTATTTCCAAATCTACATGCGGGCTTCTGTCCACGTACCGGCCAAGAACTCAAATATAAATCTATATACATTGTTTGTTGTATGTCCTAATATCATAAAGAAGAAATATTTGATTGTTTGTTTGCATTGAATATGCTCCAAAATCAATGGACCAATATATTCCATTTGGATGCTACTTTAACTCTGATAAACATAGAATACTTTAATAATGAATTCAACGTTATTGAAACTTCCATACGTTGCCAAAATGGAAAAAAAATCTAGTAAAATATATAAAGAATAACAACAAAAACACATATTCTCGGCTTTTCTATAATGGGGTAGTAGAGATAAACGAATGCCAAATATACATTACTCTATATTCATTTCACTTTTATCACACATTTCCTTATATTTCTAGTATGCTTACGGATTTGTCTTGTTTTGTCCACACACAAAAATATAAAATATAATTTTCATATTCTTCCAGGGACTTTGATCCAGCTGAAACGGTGAAGGAGAAAATGACAAAAATATTTGAAGTGAAAGGCGTTAAAGGTCTCCGCAAACTGATGAAGGAGATCGCCATCACAGCCTCAACGGGGAAACACGATAATGAACTGATTGGGACGTCTAATATACCTTTAAAAGTAAGATTAACTTTTGACCTAGACTCTAGACGATAGTATTTTTCTCTATCTTTGATAGCATAGGATATAACCGAAGCATGCGAACCTTTTTGGAGAGTACTTAGTCCATACACATCTGCATATAGATTATATGTATGTTCCTTCAAGAACGGCCACCATTCAAGAGAAGACCAACCTGTTAGAAATAAATATGATAGGTACTCATTATTGTTACTGATATAGATTATTTATTCAGAACAAATTAGTTGAATATATATTTTTCTTACTTACTATTGCTACTTTCCAGATAAATCGGGCCGGTACGATAAATAAGTGTGTGCTTTAGACCACACAACTGAAGTAAAACTTGTTAGGGCTTATTCCGGTAATATATATTTATTGTTGCTTGTTGAAGTAAAAAAGTAAAAATTGCTAATTTTCATTACCGATACATAGGATATTCATTTTTTGAATACAAAAAAGTTTTACTTAAATTGAATTTGAATTTGAATAACAACTTCCATTGGCCTCGCCCGATATGTGATTTTTGTAACGCTCTTCCCAAGTCAATAGTGCGTGTAGAAGTTTTACTTCAAAAATGATGTATTCATCAATTAAATACTCTTCATAATATGCGCCCTGCGTGATCGCCTACACTTACTTTATCGGTACAGTAATTAATGTCGTGTTAGCGGGCGGTAAACAAACTATTGTTCACTAAACAATTTACAGCTGACCTGCTTTTATTTTTAATAGAGTTGTAATGGCCGGATGTTTTCAAACCGTATATTTTCTTTTACGATACGAAAAAAAAATTACGTACAAGAGTGGGTTTCTAAGGGATTGTGTGTGCTTTGATACAAATGCCCTTTTTTTCCATCATTCTCCTACTCCTAGTGGACGGCAGCCCGATACGACTGGAGATATCAGGCGTAGAACTGACCTACACCACCATCATCCCAACTTAGGATTATTGGTTGTTATTACTTGATTGGGTTTATTCCGCAAATCCCCACCGACAAATCCCTACCAGTGGGGATTGTTATTTTTTTCCTAAAATCCCCACTAATAAAACTAACTCAGCTGATTTCCAGAATAAACCAAAAATAACTAACAATCCCCACCAGATTTTATGAAAAAAAGTAAAAAAAAAGTTAAAAAAAAAAGTATAAAATCTAGTGGGGATTTTTAATTATTTTTTCAGAAATCCCTACTAAGCTGAATTAGTTTTATTAGTGGGGATTTTCGGAAAAAAAAATAACAATCCCCAATGGTAGGGATTGGTCGGTGGGGATTTCCGGAATAAGCCCTTGATTGATATAAGTGAAAAATTCTAATAACAATTTTTGGTCCAACCCGAGATTCAAATCCTGGACCTAACTATTTATTGTTTAATACGCTTATCACTAGAGTCAGTGACATTGGCCACAATAGTATTATATATTGTGTATGGTGTTACAGAATATATGTGGAACTGTTTCAATGTAGAAGAGTAGGTATGAAATAACCGAACTCAACGAGTGCTGTTTGTACACTGATTTATTGCTCGGCCAAATGCATTGAATTTAAATGTTACGTGTACTGTTACTTTGTTTTAAATAAGGTATATTCCATTCTATTCTATATCAAAAGAGTTAATACACATGCTATTGTTTCCAGTCTATTCCTGCTGGCGGGATGACGATGTGGCTGAATTTAAGTAAGAAGAGCAAACTACGGCGTCAAGGAGTGTTGAAAGTCAGATGTAGTTTTTCGGCGGAGAAAAACTCACAAGTTGCTTCCCAGGAACACCGCCATCTGTTGAGGATATTGTTGTTACATGAATTGGAGAGTTCCAAGGTACGAAGTTTTGTATTTGATTACGATTTTATATTAAGCTTTTTAGTTTTCACTACATAGTATAAAACAAACGCTTTTTGCCGTCTGTGTGTCTGAATGCTTAGGACCTTTAAAATCATGCAACAGATTTTGATAGTTTTTTTAATAGATAGGGTGATTCAAGAGTAAATAACATCCATTTAATATATCCATTAGATTAAGTATATAAAAGTGTATTAAATATTTGCATGCTAATATAGTAGAATATGTTGGAAACTCATAATATGTAAAACACCTATTTTGTATGTACCCATATTCGTGCAAATAAAAATTTCTTTCTTTCTTTCTTTCTTTCTTTCCAATAGTGGACAATACTGTTATTTTTGAGGTTTTTAATGTGATGCCGTAAACAATTATATTTTTCTGTGCATTTTAAGTTCAATGTTATAAAGTAGGTACATTTTTCACCGTCCTATAAAAATCACCCGTAGGACGAAATTCGATCCAAGAGAAACTATTTTAGTACTTAATTTCATTTTTGTCCTGAAATCTCAATTTGATGTAATCTGTATCAAATTGTATAGATAGATTAAAGAAAAGACAAACATTAAAAATAAAACCTATTATGTCGATGATTAAAAGTTTAAATTCAAGTTTTTATAGTGATTACTGATCTTGGGACGTATTGAGCTGTGTGGGGACGTGTAAGTAGCGCTTGATTACTAATTTTGGGACGTGTAGGTAGCGCCTGATTATTTATTTTGGGACGTATGTGGACGTGTATGTGGCGCTTGATTATTTATTTTGGGATGTGTTAGGACGTGTGGGCATGTGTAGATAGCGCCTGAATATTAATTTTGGGATGTGCGTGCAGGTGGCGCCGTACTGGTGGTGCGGCAACTTCAGCGCGCCAGCCGAGGCGGTGCTGACTCAGCACGCGGCGCAGAGTGGTCTTTGTCCCACCGACAACTGCCTGGCGCAGTGGGGCGTGTACTGCGCTCTCACCGCCGACCATCCCCTCAGCTTTACCCTCTTCAACAACCTGCTAGACAAGATCACCAAGCCGCTGCAGTCTGGTGAGTTGGTTGGATGGATATATGTTATATTGCGGCTAAGTTGGTTTGAGATATGTTCTATTTTTGACACTATAAATATATTTAAATATTTTCTTCAGATGACTATAGAATACCAATTCCCATAAACGTAGGATGTGTGTCATCCTTTACTTCTCCTTCCTTATTGGGTCAACAATTAACGTAGTCGTTGCTTAATGAATTTATTTAAAGCAAACAGTATCATTCTCATAAAAATACATTTCACTTCATTTAAAAAATATGCTGAAATATTTATTTCTGATATTTTAAGGCCTCATCAACGAAGAGGATGTAAAGCTATTCTGGGATGCCGCGAAAAAATTACTGCCCACATGCTTCGGCCACGTGAGGAAACTCAGGAAAAAGACCGCAGGGGACAAGACCGTTATGAAAACTCTGAGGGAAGTCCTGAAAATCCTCTACAGACTGTCCCTACTGGACTTACCGGAGGGCGTAGAACTGTTCCCAGCGAACTTATACGGCTGGCTGCGGGACAAGGGTGATGGGACGAAGTTGACAATCCACGAGGTGTTGAGCCAAGCGGTGATACAGGGTGCTGCGGATTGGTTCGTCCATATTCTTGACAATAACGAATGTAAGGACAAAACCGAAGAGTCCCGGTTACAGCATTTGATCAGGGTGATACAGTTGGTGCGATCTGATTTGCAAAGGGCGATTGAATATTTTGATAGAGATTTTGTTGAGTAAGTATTTTTTTTAATTATATTATTTTTTCAAACATATTAAAACAATTTTTTACAGGTTACTTTTTAAGAAACGATGTGAGGCTTGCAGTGTGATAAAATATACATATTATATATTATAGTAGTCGCTCAAGGGTAAATGTTCTCAAGGCCCAGCATGTTCTCATAACTCCAGCAGGCCCGTGTCGGGGCTGACAAAGTTTTTTTTACTAATTTAGGAATCGAAGAAAACTGTCTATGACGAAACATCATCAGTTTTAAAAGTTCATATCATATTAAAAAGCCTTGATTAAAAATGAATATTCTAAAAAACAAGATATTATGACATTATAAATTTATCAAAATAATGGTTGCCTGGAAGATATCGCTCTGTAGCGATAAGGTCGCAACATTGTACTGTCCATTAATTATAGTTTTCATGTGCAAAGATTTGTATTGGTGTGTACAATAAAGTTTTATTTATTATTATTTATTTAATACAATTACTTTTCAGAATTATGTCCTTCCCCTATTCAAAAGCTTTATACGGGGTGTATGAAAATAAAATTGCTTCATTGGTGGAGCCTGACGTCATCCAAGTATGTAAGAGTTTGAAGAGGCTGCGGTACGTCGAAGGGTCCACTAACAATGTGCAGCTGGCGGGAGGACTGAACGGCGAGACCGGCCTGGGCACTCCCGAGGTCGGCTCCGAGCCATTGGCCATGGGCACCACGCTGTTTGAGCTGTATCTCGCGTTGCAGAGGTTTTTGACGTAAGTTCTGTTATTTAAACTAAACGGTTGTTTGAACTAAATTTACTCAAAGCAACCTAATAATAACCTAGCACTAAGAGGTGAGTGACACACTACATGCTTGCATGCAGCCGAATTGGGCCGGTACGACGGGGAGGCACCTCTCGCTTACACGAGACCGGCGTGAAATGATAGCACAGCCTCTATGCGGATGTCTATGGGCGTTGATGATCATTAAAATGTCCCAGACTGCTTGTTTGCCCCCTATACCGTTAAAAAAATTGAGTTAGTTAAATATTTTGTTTATTCCATGGATTTTTTTCTTGATTAAATACTTATGTATTACGTCCGACAGTTAATAATAAAAGTATGAAGTAGCTAAGTATAGCTATTTTAATATAGATAATAACCGCATATAACATCTCATGTAGACCACATGAGCTAAAGTTGTTTTAAAAGAGCAAGGCCAGATTTTAAATTTTAGTTTAAAATATTTAATAGGTAGTTAATAAATCTGTACAGTCCTTAGACCACATGTTATTAGGTTCTCTTCTTTTTTAGTAACTTGTCCTTCGCCTCTTTGTCTTCTTTATCTAATTTCTGTTTATCAAAACACAATATATCTCAAGAGCTTACTCAAATGATAATGAAATATGTTTTAATTAATTATTCAATATAGCCATTACATGATGGTACTTCAAATTATACAATCAAACTTATCGTTATGCTCATGTTTACAATCTTTATTACATTATCTATACAGCATATTATATGTTCCGTTACAGACTAGGTCAAGGACTGAACGAAACAGAGTGGAGCAACTATGCCATATCCAAGTTCCACTCGTGGTTCTTCGGTGGCGTCGCTCAATGGTTGGACATTGCCGCATTCAAGGCTCTCACTCGTATCGAAAAGGCCGTGGACTTGGACAACCTAAGTCCGGTGGATACTAACGTCAAATACAGCAGCTCTGGTGTGGACACGCTGGCCATCTTCTACCAGATTAAGATATTTTGGCAGCAGCTGGCGTGGCCCGATGTGGAGGGCTGTTATACGTTTGTCGCGAAAATAGTAGACGTAAGTGTAAATTATATTATGTTGGCTATGTCCACGGGAAAGTCGAATATATTTTTCTGTGTGAATTGGCACGTAATATCACGTATTTAAATGACGTAACAGTATGTTGTATTTACATACTTTGAATATGTAATTGTAAGACACATCTTTATATTTTTGTATTTGTAAAATATCCACTATATTTACACACGTGTACGCATTTGTAGATCGTTTACTATATGTACACACGTATACGCACTTGTAGAACGTCAACTACATTTACACACAATTACGTACTTGTAGAAAATCTACTATATTTACATACGAGTACGTACTTGAAGAACTACTACTATATTTACCCATGATTCCTTACTTGTAAAACATCTAGAATGTTTACCCACCCTTAGGGTCAATTCACACCAAAAGCGCGGCGAAGGGCAGCGAAACGGAGCGTACTTTCAGTGTCATATGAATTTAAACTTTATTTTCATTGCTATAGTACTTATTATCGAATTCTCGCGACTTCCACGCGGATCCGCGCGTCTCGTTCGGGTTTCTCATGCGATAATAAGTGTTATTTTAATTATTATAAAGTTGAAATTCATATGACACATAAACTGCGCTCCGCTTTGCCCTTCGCCGCGTTTTTGGTGTGAATTGACCCTTACGCACTTGCAGAACGTCTGCTATACTTACCCACGAGCGAGTACCTAAACAACGTCTACTATATTTACATACGACTTGTAGAGTATCAGTTATACACGAGTACGCATTTGTAGGACATCTGTCGCTGCTGCGTGTTCTACTCGGAGCGCATGTCGTGTCGCGTGGAGGGCGTCGGCGCCGTCAGCAGCGTGTACGAGCAGCGGTTCGAGGTGACGACGGAGTGGTGTGTTGCCATCAACAACATAGACTACGTTCGCCAGAGCCTCGCGCCCTTCGTGCGGGAGCTAGGGATGGATGATATCGTGCAGAGGATGTGCGAAGCGAGGTCGCCTCTGGAGGCGCAGAGGTACGTCTGCTTTAAAGTTTTGACTTTCTGACTAATAGCTGACAACGCAGCTGTTAGCCAAATCTATTGGAACGATTAAGATGCTGTTTTTGCTAAAGAATTGCTATGTTATTTTTTTAATCGACAAATTAAAGTATTTATAACGATTATTATACGCTACAATAGTTTTCGCACATACATTTAATACATATGATTATGTTCCAGGTGTAAAGAAACTTTGCAAAATGTAATTGAAAATGCCATAGACACAGTCAAAAATAAAATTGTGGAACTTCTTGAAGTTATGATAAGAAAGGTTAGTATTTGTTAATATCTATTATAATTATATATTAAATTTCCTATCGCAAGAATTATAAGCTCCATCAAAGCCCGGGCGTCCTTACGAAATCGAAGAAGAATCAAGAAACTCTACTGGGTGCTGGTAAGGCCATAGCTCACAAAGTAATGCATTTACACATTCTGTTTTTTTTTCTTTTAGGACAGGCTTCTTTGGAGTCCAGTACATAATAATTGACGTCGACTTAATGATATCTTGTAACTGTGAGACATTTTTCATAAGTGGATGGATTTTTTAATAATTTTTGCCTAATATATTACAGATGATGCCTTCGATCACAAGATTCCTAATGGAAGGCGCTGAGCTATTACATCAAGACTGCTCGAGTATGGACCGAGTCATGAGATACTTAGAGGCCAACCTCGACACTTTGTATCAGCATTTAAACAATGAGAACTTCTCGAGAACTTTAGATATAGTTTGGGAACAACTGGGCGAAGTCTTGTACGAACTAATACAAGCCAATTTAGAGGTAAATATCATTATTAACTAATCATCGTTTCGTGTTTTTTAATAACTTCCATAATATGTATTAACAATTCGTAACAACTTGCGATGAACTCTTTATAACCTTTAACAATAAGAAAGGTTCAGTAAAATTAAATTAAACATTAACTAAGATAATTAATATTGTATATAATTTTAACTGGACTATATCTATAAATTAATTTTCTATCATTCTTACTAACACTGTTTTTTAATATTTAATTTTGTAGAAAGAGAAAATAGCTACGCGTATCCGCTTGTTTAGGCGTAGATATTTTGGCAAAAACAAAGTGTCGCCTCTCTCTGTTATGTTCCCGGTAAATAATGCATTTGTGTCGCACGCTATATGCAAGGAAGCACAAATATTTTGTTTATTTACTGTAGACTTATTAATAGTTTTGTTGTTTGCTAGCACCGCAGAGCAAAGATATCTCGCTATATCGACCCCAGACGCTTGAACAAATCGGCCGCCGCCCATTTGGATGCGGTAAATTATTCAAAATTACGACAAGTTGTATGTGTACTGTGCGTACTGTCTGTGTAGCATGACCCCTGTTAGATGCCGTGTATATAGCTTCGTACTTCCCTACACGACTGACTTGCCTGATACCTTTACTTTATACCTAAAAGGCATGAAGATGTCGATGAAATTTATTCATATGATGCATCCTTCCCTTCAGAATTTTTCATGTATTAATTGCACAATTTTCAAAACAGACACACATACCAAATAGTCATTACAATATTATAGAGATTAAAAATGGCTAGGTACATAACAGCAGTGTTCACCAGAATAAACAAAAGGGAAAACTAGTACGAAACAATACAGCGTAGCACATAGTAGGGTTGTTAGAGAAATTATTAAATTAATTTAAAAGTGAGAAAATATATTCTACTCATAAATGAGTAGATAGATAAAGACTTTAGAGGGTGTTCACACTTTATGTATTTATTGAAACGAATATATGCGTGAAAAGTCGGGAAAGTTTTATATTCTTTCTATATTTTTTTTTCTGTAATCAACTGTATGTTTTTACGTTTAGACTTTTATCATTAATAACGTCTACTCAAGTTTGTCTGATATGGTTACGGGTACAGTGTTAAATATCAATAACATTCCTTAAAGTTTTATTATTTGATTGTCTTTGTAGTAGTTCGGTCAGGGGGCCATGCTGGAATTGTGTTTTTGTCTCCATGTTTCATGTATGGGATGACGTATGTGTATAACATTCTATATGTTGGTTTTGTAGTGTACAAATTGGTGATATGGTGAATTTAATTACAACTGTGGTAATTATATGTTGTGCTAGTTGTGTTTGTCTAAATGGTTTTCACTGTAGTATGCTATATTACTTTATACAAAAACAAATGTAGTCATATTACATACATATAGTTATGTTAATATAATATACAGTCATGTTCCCATGTACGGAATGCGGGCACACTATCGTCATCGAATACGGTCATCTACATATTATAGCTAGGTACTCAAGTTGAGTCTAGGTTTTTAGAAAAGCTATATAAGGGCTGGTAATTACCGGTACCGTTTTAGATGGCATATCTTGCGGGGACAAAACTAGAAATTTAAATATAAAATGACATACGATTATTTTAAATTGACATATTGATAAGGTCTTTTTTTATTTTCTCTTTGATTTTCTGATTAACTCGTAATATAACTCAATTATCTGCCTTACATATACAGGGTGTTTACTTCCATATTTTAAAATTTGGCCGGTGACCAAAAACTAACTCTGTAGGTATATCCGTAATTTTCAGATGTCTTGAGAAACATAAAAACAAATTAGTGAGAAGATTTGGGGATTTAGGTACTCTTCAGTTGAAACATACGCGGAAAGGAGACGTTTCATTTTTGTATAGACATTTGGCCTCCATGATGTACAGTTGCGAGCAAGTTTCTAAAAATATACATAACAGCAATCAACTTACAATTTTGTTTAAAATTACCTCGTTTTTGGGTTCACGAAGTGTTTAAAACCCATACATTGGAGTACTAACGTCAACTTGACAGTTCGTCGTCTAACATTTGATCGTAAATAATGAGATTGTTTTTATTTTTGAACCAAATGACCAAATCAAATACAAATGTGTATGTATTTTTAATGTGCTAGTCAATTTTTTGCCGATCTACAGCTTTATGTACATCATGCGGGCCAGAAATGAAACGTCTCCTTTTGCATTCGGCTAATATCTTCCATCAAACGTACAACCTTTTAATTTAGAGGAGTTTGAGTACGGCAACCCGTCATTTCTTTCTTTGATTCAAATTGTGAGAATCGTCAGATTTTGACGTGTAAATTTACCAAAACAGATTTGAGCGTGACGCAGGTTTTTGTGGAGTATTTATTATGAATTTGTATTAATTGTTACAAAAACTGATAATTGCCATACTTAGAAGTTAGTATTACTACTACTACTAATAAAAAATCTATAATTTTCTTTTGTGGAGGACCTTAATGGATGCATTATCCGTATGATTTTCTGATCTGAGTATATCCCCAAATCCACTCTTTGCATCCCTCACTAATACAATGTGTATATACTCGTAACTTACCAATGCATGGTTAACTAAATATTCTTGCATCTTTAAAATATATTGTTAAAATAATCGACGGGATTGGGTATCTACCCTCAATTGATGTGTTTATTTTATGTAGTTTTTTATATATTATGTTTGAAATTTTTATTCAATTTTGTTTTTCATCTAATTAAGTATATTTTATTTTGTAGCCATTGTAAATTTTATAAATTCTCTACTTCCAGACGGAGTAGCTTGTCTGGAAGTTTTATATGTTTTAGTACAACTCTTGTTTTTTTATTTTCTATTCAACTTTAATTAATCGTTGGTGATTATATTTATACTATTTATCGATCACATTAATGATAGGAATCATGGGCGCCGCCAGGATTTTCATGGAGGTGCATCTGCATCTATACATACCTATATTAACCAATATAAAATAAAGAACTAAACATATTGAGCATGTATATCTCCAATATTGCGAGTATTAAGTACTTTTTCTACGATCTATCTGACAATGACTGATACAGAGTTTTTCAATGGCTACTTTCTTCTAATACTTTCTTTCCCGACACGGGGGTGCAATTGCACCTTGCACCCCGCTGCCGGCGTCCATGATAGGAATGTAGATAGTTTGGTTAAAATGGCAATTTATGTTTCTTTAATAATGTATACGATTATATATAGTTTACTTAGCAAAGCATGAATGGTACGATCACTGTAGCGGTGATAGATTAGCATGCTGGTAAAGGGTTTTGGTAAATATCGTTATATTAAATTTTTAATTTCGAATCGCGTTTCCAGAAACGTCGCCCGCCATCTTTCTTCCACAATCTCCACGAATGTCTGAAGATAATGGTGCGATCGTTCCGCCAAGATAATAAGGACGTGTATACATCAGAGACTCTGAAACGTGTGGAGTATTTGTTGAAACTTCACGGGATGGAGACGAGGGAACTCATTCATCAGTACCACCTCGAGAGGTGGCAGGAACAGCAGGCTATTGCGGAACCCAAGATGGGCTTGTTGACAGTTCGGGCGCAGTTCATTGACGATAATTTGAAGATTGAAATCATGAATGCTAGGAACTTGACGCCTACCGATTCGAATGGTGAGTTCTACTCTTTTATGAAATAACTTTATTTATTTATTTAATCATTATAGCATATCATTTTCGTTACATAATCTATAATGATAAAATAATTGTCACGGTCAAAATTTATATATAGGGAATAAACGCTTATAGGGTCAACTCACACCAAAAGAGCGCCGAAAGGCAGCAAAGCGGCGCGCAGTTTATGCGTCATATGAGTTTGATCTTTATTCTCATTACTATAGCACTTATTATCGAATTCTCGCGACTTCTGGAGCATTCCAGCGACTTCCCGAACAGTCGCGGGAATCCGCGCGCCTTCCCTACCGGGCGGGTCGCTTCGCTTCGCTGTGCTTCGCCGCTCTTTCGGTGTGAGTTGACCCTTACAGCGCGTACATGCAGGTCCTTGTTTGGTATATGTACAATATTGAGTTTTACAATATTCCATTGTTGCAGGATTGTGTGATTCATACGTAAGAGTGGGTCTACATCCAGAAGATTCCTTTGCAAACGTCGAAAAGCCGAAGACGCAGACACACAGCAAGAACTTGTTTCCCTTATACGATGAAATGTTCCTAATGTGAGTACGAGCCATTACCAATTTACCTTACAGATATGGATTTACCTTGTTTGTCTGTTTGACAAGCGAACTGTTACGTGCGAGTCACACGAATTATTTAATGCCGGTTTTATAGTAAAATGTCGATTAACATTAATGTTTTTAAATAAATTAATTACTTTTTTGTGTAGACAAAGAAAAATGCTAGAGAATTATTCATTGATATTTATTTATAGCCATGCAAATGTGAAATGATTTGAGATGAGACCCATTAAAATCAAAATCAAATCAAAATCAAAATATTTTTATTCAAAATAGAATTTGAAAAATTGCTTTTTGAACGTCAAAAATTTAGTCTACCATCCGCATATGTAAATGTGTTGCTTTACTTCAACCCATCCCCGCCCAATAGGCCACCGGCTACATGCCAACCGCACGAAACGCGAAAGCATAGCTATCACTTTTACGACCGTGTCAGGTCAGCGAGAGAGAGCGAAACATGCTCGCTAGACACTGAGGCCTGCTGATACAAAAATGATGACGTGATGATTTACGCTGTAACTGCGAGTGTTGCAGTGTTGCGTCATCATTTTTGTACACACGCACGCACAAAACTCAGGTTAGAGCCCTCGTCACAACTGTCAGTAGCCAAAAATCAGCGGATTTAATTTATGCTGGATCATATGCACTGTGCTACTTACCTATTTGCGTTACATAATATGCACACGTATTGTGTAAAAGTATGTTACATTAAGGTTATTTTTTTGTATTTAGTGTTATACATTTTCTTTTAATTTTGTTGTTTTGTGATTGTGCTGTTTTTAATGGCAAATAAAGTTTATCTATCTATATAATGACGTCCTTATTTTTCTCTAGACCGCTGTCCGCCGAGCAGATCCGCACTCCTGACGCGCTGGTACACCTGGTCATCAAGGATAAAGACATGTTCAGCGTCAGCAACACGTTCGTGGGCGAGGCGTACCTGCACTTCAGCGAGGTGCCGCACACGCCCGACCCAGTGAGCAGCCTGCCGCAGACGCACCTCCCGCTCTCCCGCCCCGCCAATATCGGTAATGATTCTACTGTATTGTCGCCACTGTCTAGACTTAGCGAGGTGCAGCACATGCCAGGCTGTAGTAACAGAGTTGTTTGGAGTGTTTGTTTGAAGCTGACTACATTAGAAAGGTGTCTGCCGCTGTATACATCTGCCAATATCGGTAATGTATATTACTTGTCAATGTGTGTTAATTTAGAATGCATTTGTGCAAGTAGCATTACTTGACCAGGTAGATAACCTCACCCACATATTGTAGTCATAGTGAAGTGAAAGCTATACTGGTTATACTTTTAGAGCAGTTTAGAGTATGAATTATTGCAAGTCTTTGGATTGATTTGAATGCGCGGATGTTTAAAGTAATTAGTAGAACCTTCAACTACATGTACAAAGTAAAAAAAATATGCAAAATATTATTTAATTTCAGAAGGTGACGCGATCAAAGCCCTCGAATCCAGACAAGGTGACAAGCAAGCGAGAGAATTTCTTAAGAAACAAAGACAAAAAATGCCCAACAACAGCAAACAGTTTTTCTCCTTGGGCTAGCTTATTAACGCGAAAGAAGCGCACAACTTCCTTCCTAACCTAAAAGAGACTACTATATATTAAAAATTAATATTATACTAAAAATTTAAAAAAATGTATAGAAGAGAAAAAGAATTGACAGATTTTTTTGTCACTCAACTAAATAACTGCAATAGTATAAATCTATTTAATATTTTTATAGTCATTAATGCGTTTCGTACGATTAATATAGATAATAAAATAAAAGTACATTATCAAGAAAAGTACATACCTACATACTAAGTATTTTTCAACAGTCACTCCTTGCCATGTAAAACAGCAAATAATGTCACGTAAATGTATAAACTAATGTTTATTTACATTTATCTAATTATGGACGAAATCGAAACGTCATGCATAATAATTTCTACATTTAAAAGCAATAATTATTTAAGCAATTATAAATTATCATTAATTATTATCAACATAAATGAATCTCACAATAAGGAACATATCTTTTGTATAACAATAAATTATACTTCTTTCTAAATTCTTTGATTAACTCTTTAGTTATTGCATTATCTACGATCTCATTTATTTTAATATCGATATTCCTTTTTTCTTAAAGTAACCTATTTATAAAATTGTGAGTTATCATAAAACTCAACGTCAGACATCAATTATCATACTTAATATCAAAAAGGTGTTTAATATAGACTATATTCAGTCATCTAATTGTCGAATCAGCACTGATATTTCTATGGCTGTATGAATGATGATCTTGATGCTGTCATTAAAGGCGCGAAAACAAGTAATGTTTTGAATTTGGTAAAAAATCCAGTTCTAGAATTTCATCGAATAATTGATTTTATCAAGCGTGACATGTAGTTATTTAGGTAATAATATAAAGATATAAATGTATTTATATTTTAGAATATAGTGTTGTTTTATAAGAGTCTGATTGTTGTATTAAATTAGTTAAAATTAGTGAGTTGCTGTATTCTGTGATAAATATAGGTGCCTTAATATCGCTATATAGAAAGTAGGTATTTGAATGTCTATACTGTGTGCGATATTTGCAGTACATCTTTTATTTTGTCAGATTTTTAATTTATAAGATTTTATGTGCGTAAAAAATTATTTAATTATGTTGCAACTGTTTGTATTGCGTTATATTACCTTTTTTATGTGATTGTGTCAATAAATATGTTTCTAAAGACTACGTAGAATTTATTTTACACTCCGATTCACAGAATTTATAAAGATACTAGCTGTCCGACAGACGTTGTCTTATCATTATTGAAAACCCGGTCGCAAATTTTAGGACACCTAGTTTAATATTCTAGGGTAAAGTTGTAATAATTTATCAGTCACTATGTGTTAATACACGATTGCTCGTTTGTTTCATTTTTATTAATAGATAAGTAGTATAAGGGGGTAAGCCGCGAAGTCGGAGTCAATTTCATGACACCAATAGACATCCGTACAGAGACTATACAGATGCGTTGCCTTCTATCCTTCTCCCTCATACGGGCCACCGGCTACCAGATTTGTCCCTTATACTTAAAAAACAAAAAAACGCAAACAAAGCCGCCGTTTTTAACTAGTTATAAATAATGTCAGGTCAACAGGCGTGTATAGGTTCCCCTCGACGGATCCCCACCTTGTCGTGGTGAGGGGGCTTAGTAGCCGTGGCTTGGACAACCACGGTGGACCAAGAGGGATCCCGGGTAATGACGCGTCGGGTGGGCTTCGCTAGGGCCCGCTCTGGATGCGTCCATGGAGGAGGGGTCGCGGGAGGAGAGGTGTCTCGGTGTGTCGTTGCCGTGCACCCTATCTCCCGCGACCGAACGGGGCCGCACCGTCTGCTGCGTTGGCGGTGGGGCCGCAGCGGAAGAGGAGATGCGGTGTGTCGTTGCCGTCCTCCCTGTCCTCTGCGGCCGTTTAATGCTTGGTCCGCCGCCCAGCGGATGGGGCCAGCCAATGCCGGAGGTCATCCACCCGTCCCTCTGAATCAGCAGAAAGCGGCGTGGACGCGTGTATAGGTAATGTGTTTTGGAGGCGAAGTTACGCAAGAGGGCGTTGAGGAGGAATATAATATATTAAACGACGTTCCACGAAACGTGCTTTGTAGAAAAACATCGATGTTTTATCGATTCGAACTCGATGTGGGAATATAGTCGAGATTCAAAGCGTGCCTTTAATAGCTTGTTGAAATAGGCAGCAGATAATTAGTGGAGAATTGTGCTATCTGAAGAGCATGGATTATATAAATGCTTTGTTTGGGATAATCAAGACAAGAACATATATCTTGCCGCTGTCGATCCTTGCAACACAGCAGTACCAGCTGCGGGAACAAGGGGTGGGCCAAGTCCATCGGAGAGTCCCATACATTAGTACGCGGTGTGTTCTAAGACACGAGTGTAGGTTTCCTGCAATACTGTTTTTTCATAAAATTAATTTTTCTTCTTTTCAAACACCGCAATCCCTAGGAGCGGATAAGAAAATTAATTTCTAATCCAAAGAGATTATCGTTTATTGTCATTTTAAGGCCTGAGATGTAACTAAAACTTGTAAGGGTAAGGTAGAGATATAATGTTCATTATCTCAGCAACCTATCCTAAAAACCAATATAATTTGAACCATGTCATGTAATTCGTTAAGAAGTAGATATTACAGTACAAAGTATATAAACACAAAATAAATCCTTTATACAGGGTTAAAGAACAGTGGTCACTTTGCACCATTTTTTTTATTTTTTATGTATTAAATTTGCACATTACACTTGTTGCTTTCGCTGTGGCAGCATCCTTAAAACCAATGTTAATTTTGTATTAATACTTCATTATAATGTTTTTTTATCTATGCCTGTCCCTAGTGCATGATCCATTACATTTATATACAAACCATTAATAATACCATTTATACATTTTATACGATGAATATAATATAAATATACCTAGTTAGTTACAATTGAATGAATTCAATTAGTACAATTCATCTTATTAATACGATTATACAATAATGAAATAACAATCAGTTGGGACAGTGCTTATGATGTTTTATGTACATTAATTAATTATTAATTAAACCTAAATAGATACAATGATGATTCCCATAGGGGAAGTTCGGGTGTTCAATAAGCTCTATAGGTATGTATTGGTCGAGGTTTAACCTTAGGGTCAGCTCACACCGAGACGCGACGCCTCGCGGCGCCGCGCGTAGATTTTACATAGAGCAACTCAAAATATACTTTATTTACTACACTAAAAGATACACATTTCATTGTGAGAATTCAGATACGTCGCGCTGCGCAGCGCTGCACCTCGAGACGTCTCGCGGCGCAGCGCGACGTATCGCGACGCGGCGGTGTGCAAGAGCGGCGCTGCGTCTCGCGTTGCCGCGAGAAGCAGCGCGGCGCCGCGAGGCGCAGCCTGAGGCCGCTGTGGCGACTTGTCTACTATTTCCGTCCCGACTTCGTTTAGATCTCATGCAGTTTGTTATAACAAACAAACACGACTTGTTTCACCCATTTAATAATTTATTTCCTGCTTGCATTATAAGAGATTTAGTAGGTGTTTAATAGAATAGAAAACGAAAAATACTACGTTATTTCCCAAAAATATTATTCGATGATACTTGTCACTACGAAAACATATTTTTTTAACGATTATAATGATACATTT
>LUGF01014924.1:188904-214870 GCA_001625245.1 Calycopis cecrops
GATGCGGTGTCTCGTTGCCGTCCTCCCTGTCCTTTGCGGCCATTTAATGGTTGGTCCGCCGCCCAGCGGATGGGACCAGCCAATGCCGGAGGTCATCCACCCGTCCCTCTGAATCAGCAGAAAGCAGCGTGGATTCGGACGACCGGCGTGTATAGGTAATGTGTTTTAGAGGCGAAGTTACGCAAGAGGGCGTTGAGGAGGAATATAATATATTAACCGACCTTCCACGAAACGTGCTTTGTAGAAAAACATCCGTGTATTATCGATTTGAACTCGATATGGGAATATAGTCGATATTCAAAGTGTGGCTTTAATAGTTTGTTGAAATAGTCCAGCTGTAATTAGTGGAGAATTGTGCTATCTGAAGAGCGTGGAAATATAAATGTTTTAATCGATGGCGTAACTTCGGGTAAAGTTGGAAGGAAAAACAGTATCCTATGTATGTTATCCTCCTTATATCTATGCCAAATACTAGTGAATAAACACTAATGTTATTTATAATATTTAATTTTTATTAAAATTAATCAGTCACTGTATGTTAGTAGGTATTAAAATATCTGTGATGTATTGCAGCTGGGCTGCATCTGATCGCTTTTTCTTGGCTCGTGTAAAACAGCAATTAAGCAGATGCTCTCTCCCGCGGAGAGATATCACGTTCATCGTCTCTGTTACCTTTCCTAATAACCTATAGAATTTGAACCATTCCATGTAATTTCTTAAGAAGTGGATATTACAGTACAAAATATATAAACACAAAATAAATCCTCTATAGGTACAGGGTTAAAGAACAGTGGTCATTGCACCATTTTTTTTATTTTTTATTTATTAAATTTGCACAGTACACTTGTTGCTTTCGCTGTAGCAGCATCCTTAACACCATTGTTAATTTTGCATTAATACTTTATTATAATGTTTTCTTTATGTATGCCTGTCCCTAGTGCATGATCCATTACATTTATATACAATTGAAACCATTAATACCATTTATACATTTTATACGATGAATATACAATAAATATACCTAGTTAGTTACATTTGAATGAATTCAATGAATACAATACATCTTATTAATACGATTATACAATAATGAAATAACAATCAGTTGGGACAGTGATTATGATGTTTTATGTACATTAATTATTAATTAAATATAAATAGATACAATGATAATTCCCATAGGGGAAGCTCGGGTGTTCAATAAGCTCTATAGGTATGTATTGGTCAAGGTTTAACCTAAGATGAGCTCTTTCTATCCTTTTGCTTACTTTATGGGATCACTATATATAAATGGCTATTGCCCCATTAGATTTTGCAGCCAGCCCTGCTGCTCTCCTAGCGAAATCTAGAAACTTTTGGTATGTCTTTTTGACCCGGATCACTTCAGCAAGGTCTTTGACCTACCCGCCTGTGGCTTGTTCCAGCTCAAACACCATTGTTCTATCGGTCACCGGGTAAATTTTAAAATAAGGTAGTAAACATCAATCCAAGGGTGTGTTTTAAATTTTATCGTCAAATTGTAATATTTTGTTAAATCAAAATAGATTTAAATTGGTCCACAAAAATACATCGAACGTTGTTGAACAACAAGTCTAAAACAGCTGACGGAAGTTAAAGCCGGCCGGCAACACTTCAAGGACATTATGCAGAGTTTACTGCTACGCGCGCCGAACCGTTGAATAGTGCGCGCGGAGTTAGTTATCTACACGAAAATTTTTATAGTGTAGGACAAAAAATATTCTGAAATTTTCGATTCTGAACCAAATCTGAAAATTTGGCCGGTGATCAAAAATTAACCCTGTATATATAAAATTCTCGTGTGTTGTTACCTTTCTCCTCCAGAACGGCTAGACCAATTCTCAATTTTGTGTGCATATCGGGTAGGTCTGCGAATCAGCCAACATCTATTGTTCATCTCGATATTTCCGCTTCAGCTGCAATGCATTAATAGCACTAACTCTAACATTGTCTATTTAGGTTCATTATTTTGAATATTCCAAAAAAATACAACAAAATACATTTCTTATGACTGCGTATAGGATAGAAATATATTTTTGCCAAATGTATTTTATTTCATCGGTTCCTTACTATAAACAATATTTCAAATTATATTCGCGCCGAAAAATGCAAATTAAAAAATGCAAACAATAGGTTACTTATTATAAAATATGTGTAGAATCAATGCCCCAGTTGGCGTCGACCTAATGAAGCCAACTATAGGGTAAGTCGAAAAGCTGATTGACTCGTATTGTTTGCTTATAATGTAAGTATAGCGTAAGTTTAGTTATAAAACAAATTACAAAATAATAATAATATTAATAAACTTAAAAGATAAAATAATACACACCCTAGAAAAAACCGAGATACTTAATATATGCAGAATAGTGAGGAAGTTCATGCAATTACCAGAAAGTGAAATGTCCACCATCACTAATACTACATTTGCTTGGCTACGGCCCGTAAATGTAGAAAGTAACCAGAGTTATGCTGAGCAAAACAAACATAGGTACATACTTAATAATAATTATTGTTTTAATAATAATATTTCTGTGGACATATCAAGAAAGAAAGAAAGAAAGAAAGAAAAGTTTTTATTCAAAATAGAATTACAAGAATTACTTTTTGAACGTCAACAATTAAATCTACCACCGGTTCAACCCTAGCCCTGTCCTGAGAAGAACCGGCGAAACAAACTCAGCGGGCCTCATGTTTTGATCAGTTGTAAAATTCAAAAATATAAAAATACAAGTACATTTGCATATGATATAATACAATACAATTCATGAATGTACAAAAATTATGGTACAGAAACAGCCTGGGAGGAGGGAACTAATCCCAAGGTGTGGCATCTGTCATAAAATCTGTTACCTTATAGTAAGCCTTACCACACAAACGCTCTTTTACAACTTTTTTAAATTTATTAATCGAAAGTTTTTGGACGTTTTCTGGGATACTATTGTAGAGACGTATGCATTGCCCCCGAAAGGAATTCTTTACTTTACTAAGTCTGTGAAATGGTATGTCTAATTTATGCCTGTTTCTCGTATTTATGTTATGATTATCATTTTTGGTTCTGAATTCACTAATGTTCTTTCTTACATACAATACATACGTTACTACTACGTACACTACGTTACTACATGCTAAGTACCTTTATGACGGTGTTACGGGTAATATATTTATTACTGTTATAAATTTAAGAAGTTTTATATATTTAAGATTACTATAGTAAAAATACATGTAATAAATAGATAAACATCCATGAACTAGGCGGGATATGAACTCGCGACCACTGGCGTGATGCTTTTATACGAGCTCCGTACCGCTACGCCAGCCGGTCGTCGTATTTAACATATTTATTAAAAATAATATTATAAATTAAACAAATTATTTAGGTTGATGGTTGATTTTAAGGCAAATTTGCTCATAATATTCCTAATGAAATTATATGTATTACACTTAATTTCAAACACTTCAAACACCGTTATATCTTTGAAAGTTGGACGCTCGGTCATGCGTGAATCCGTCAGCTCTATTTTGTGTTAACCTTAATGTTAACCTAATAAAGTAAGAGGTAGTGCTTAAACAAAGATATCTTTCGTTGACACGATACCGTAATAAATTACAGCTGTGCTGTCGCTTTACATGCGATTTGTGAGTAGCCGGTGGCCCATAGAAGGAGGAAGAGTAGCTCACCGGTGTAGAAATGAACGCGCGGATGTCTGTGGGCGTCGATTGTTATCAAAAGACTCCTATTGCTCGTTTGCCGTATACTATAAAACAATAATAATAGTTCTTATATATATATAATATATAATTAAATGAGATTGTCCGCCATCTAAGAGATATTGGCCAACAATTAACAAAGACTCACAGCCTTGTGGGGGTCAGGTATCCATCCTAGAACCCCGGCTGCGAAATTGGTTTAAGGTTTAAGGCGTTGTATATAACGCCTCATGCGAACTCTTACCCTACCCCCTATGGAGTGGATATTCACCCGCCGCTTCCTGTCGTACACGTTGCTTTCTTGCCATCACATCCTCGCAAAATAAGATCATGGCCGCCCAGGATTCGTCATTCTCGAGCATAGAATGAACAATCCTCAGCAGCGATAAGTCCTTAATCTGGAGCACTGCTTGCAGGTCTTCACGCTGCAGCGACTACGCAGAACATACCTCGAGTGTATACTGGGCCGTATCCCCTGCTGATCCATAAGCGTAGCACGTCGGATCCGGCTCCCATAGACCCCTCTCATACATAGGTACTCACCGAAGCAGCCATGCCCAGTGAGTACCTGTATCAGGCGGAAGGTCAGAGGCTTTCTTTTGCGACGCATCCAGCGCTCCAGAAAAGGCGCGCTAATTACTTGATGTACCTATTTAAATTATTAATCACATTTATATGACAATAAACTATGATCAGGAAGCTGGGCAGGTGGAGTTATGTTTTCCTCGTACCTTGTTCAGTTTAAAAACCTTATAATGTCCAATCACAAAGACGTGCAGGAGACGATCAAGAGAACTTTGACAAAATGATGATAATATATACGTATGATTTCGAGTATTATACAATATATCAGTAATAATGATTAGTTAAAAATAGGTTTTATCATAATTCTGTTTTTATCAATTATTATTAATTTTTTTTAAGTTATGCATGACATTATATATACACTGACAGACAATATTTTATGCCTAATGTTTAATTTTTTTTTTGGGCAAAAAGCAGACGGAGCCATTTTCATGACTATCGCTCGTCCCCCATAAATATCCGCATAGATATTATACAGATACAGACAGAGACAGCACAGCTGTCACTTCACACCGGTGCCGTGTAAGCGAGAGGTACTTCCCCGGTCGTGTCGGATTGAGCCGACACGGCCGGGGAAGTACCTCTCGCTCTAGGCTACATGCGTACTTGGAGCGTGGCACTACCTCTTACAAAACTCAATGTCTACCAGCTGACAACGAGGCTCCGAGCGAAAACTATTGGACCGTATTTTTTTTTTTGCATAATAGGCAAACGATCAGGCATGACTACTGCCGTCCATAGACATCTGCAAATGTTGCAGACACGTTTCCGACAATTGACCTTCCCGGTCGTGCCGGCAAAATTCGGCTGCATGCGCTGCATGCATGCATGCAGCATGGCACTACCTCATACTCATTATAGAATTACATTAACAATATTAACATTGTTTCTATCGATTGTATAATACTTATAAATTGATTTAAGGATCTATAAATTGATTTGAATGTATTATAAAGTTGGATTTCCTGAAAATCATCGAATTTTATTCAGAACATCTATCCCATACCGGGTAGTGCATGGTTATAGTTTTTCCGCCTGGTAACTAACATGGCGTAGTCGAGTAACACTGCACGTTCCCAAAGCTTCCTCTCAGCATCCGCTCTAGATCCTGTTTGATTTACACAGTAAAATGTATCGCAGCATAAGAAGTATATTATTTAATCAGGACATAATATTCTTTTTTCTAAAAGTAGTAATTCTAAAATTAAAAGAATATACTCAACAGTTAAGGAGCACCATAAGTGGACGGCTAATAGGCGCTATGGGCCTAGCCCGGTTTCCTGGGGAAAACCCAGCGGCGAGCGATTATGCGAGCGACCGATTGTAGTCAGCCCACCGACACATTCTGCATGCCGGTATTCGCCAGTCAATCGCAGTTGGTCAGTGATATTGGCTGAGCACGCGTTCATTTGTGGCGGGAATGTGTGTATGTAAACATCACTAGCACTTGAAGGCACAAGCTTTGGGTCACATGGAATCCTGACGATCAGGATAAAGGGTGTTACAGGAATATGGAGACGAATGTGAGTTATTTTTAACATATAATGTGAGTGTTCTCAAAAGCGTTTAAGAAGAATACTGAACACATAATATATGTCTAGATGCTCTTATAATATTTTCCTCGTGGTTCGACGTTTTCATTATTTTAAATATACCTATAAAATTTTATTTAATTCGTTGTTGTCTGTATAATTAAAAATGTCATTAATATTATTAATACAAACTTTGTGACCCTATAAGTACATATAAATGAAATTGAAGCGTCTGCCTGTGTTTTCAGAATCAAGTAGGTTTTAACGATCCTTTTATCTAAAAAAATCAATTTGATTCAAATTAAATGTTTAGTACGTCTGCCTGTCATTATTTATAAGAGTAAATCTCTTAAGATGTAAGTAACGCTTCCACAGATTTAGATAGATCATACTAGGATAAGTTTTATTACTAAACGAAGAGCGAGTTTTTAAGAGAAATGAGCGAGCTTTTAACAAGTGATCTCTAGATGAAAATATAATAAAGTGATAGTATCAAAAGTGATTAGTTATACTATAAAATGTCGAACTAATAGTCCGCCAACCGGAGAACCCAATTGTCTGTTGATTCAGAGGGACGATTGGCCCTCCCAGCTGAGCTGCTCTTCTGGCCTCTTCTCCCATGCATGTCCGGTATGGGTAGCCCTATCCGGCATAGCGTTGGGAATCTCAGATGCACGCGAGCCCCCGCCTTGATAAGGTGGCAACATCTTCGGAGGACCATCACCATACATTATGTTGCCTAGTTTTCACGATCAACCAGGGACTCACAAAACACCTTATAAAGATAACACTTTCATAAGGGTTACACATTCAATCTGTTACAGTATTATTTCTGTTACACTTATAACGTTTCTGTTTATGTTTGTGTAAGATATCGTGACTCATGATGATATGAATTTCTAAGTAGATGTTCAGTAACGCAGAGAAAATTGTATGTCAATCTGAACCCTATTGGCTGTTACAGTTATTAATACTTATAAACAGATTCAAAGAGTAATATTTTATTCCTATTTTAATATAAAAACAGAGATGAAAAACTGTTTTAAACACTTTACTCGGATACCGGTAAAGGCCCTGCAATGAACAATCATACAAGGTAAAACAAATAATCTAATCTTTAATCATTAAATTCTCAGTCTTCCTAAAGATAGATTACAGTTAGTAAATTATGAAATAATTAAAGAAAAAACCGGAAAGGTCCAAGTAGGGTTACTCTCTTAATTTAGAAGTTAGAGGATCCCTCCTGTCACTTTTAAACTAAGAGACAAAAACAACACTCATTTTTCCACTTTGGAAACGTCTATCTTTCAAACAAATGATTTTAACAAAAAATGGTCTTAGGAACTTTATGTACTTTTTAAAGACATTTCCATAGACTCCTCACATGCAGATTGGATGAAAAATTTTTTTAGATAAAGTGTACGGAACTACCTCTTCATTTTTTAATTTATTTATTTTTGTTCGAAATTCGAATAACGGTTCTAAGAATAATTCAACCTACAAAGTTCAATACTACGAATGATCTGTTTCAGAAAAAAATTACTGTGACATACGGACGGACAGGTGGACAGACAGACAGACAGAAAGACGGACATGACGGGTATAAGGGTTCCTTTTTTTGCCATTTGGCTACGGAATCCTAAATAACAGTTTATAAAATAAAAAAAAACACCACACAAAATAAATACCACCTTTGGTATTGCATTAGGTACCTAGTTACCACAATCAACAATCACTCAAGGTAATGGTAAAATAAATAATCTAATCTATAATAATTAAATTCTTAGTTAATCATTTTAATCTCTCTCAGTTAACTAAGGGAGATTACAATAATTTGTGACATTATAAGATTACAATAAAGGCACTCGAATTTTGGCTATTTTCAAACCGAACCGAAATTTCGGTCGGCCACTATTGAACATCTGAGCATTGAGCATTCTAAATGAACATGATGTCCATTTTAATACATAGGCCCAATTGCCGCTTTGTGTGGGTCAAATATTCGATGTCGTAGTGTAACCAAATGTCCCATTAAATTCATTAACCTTTATAAAATATTAGTGCCTCTTGCTGTAGAATTTTCGCTACCAGTGTACTGTCATGATAGTGCACAATTACAACAACAAAATAGTGTACGTGCATTGCCGAGAGCCGTTGTACCCTCATTATGTACCCTCAGTACTCCGAGACAGTCAGAGGGACGGTATGCGCAGGGCCCTCTATTTACTCCATTTATTTATTCCATTAATAATTCCCGACTCTTACTGAGAATTAAAAAAAAATAAAGTTCATTTTTAAATTAACTCCTATTCTCCCATCCGGGATTCGAACTTAGACCATGATCTTATCTAAATATGTCTGCTACTTGAATACACATTTAAAGTTTTCGATGCGGGAAGAAGAGCTGAGTTTGCAGATATGGTACGTTATTATCTGCCAGCACTGACCTCGCATATGCAACATTATATTTGTTTCAATGAAACGATCCACTCACGATCGAATTTCATTAATTCACACCACGTCCTACCAACGCAATTTTGGATGGATTGTTTCGTTGTAACGATTACGATATTAGATTTATACAAAATTAGACGAGAGAAGTAAAAGCGAAACATGTCATAATAATAATGTCGTCCTAGTCGATTTCGGCTACCGGCGGCCGTCTATACAGACGTGCCATCTGCGCAGCATATATTATAGTGCACAAGTGTGCGCGCAAACACAAGTGCACTCTCTATTCCCTCATTCTCATGTTCCGATGGGACGGCAATCCAACACGACCGGTGGGAAATCAGGCGCAGGACCGACGGCTTAACGTGCTCTCCGAGGCACGGGGGTGTAACACCGCCAACTTCCTGACTCCGGACTGTTATTAGAAATTGAAAAATCGCAATAACAATTTTCGGTCGGACCCGGCATTCGGACCAGGGACCTCACGTCTGTGGTTGAACACGCTTACCACTAGACCACGACCACGTCAGCTGTGTTGTGCCGTTTCGTGTGGTGAGGGAGTTTTTTTAGGCCCATGGAGAGGGAAGAGGAAAGGAAGACAACGCATCTGAACAACCTCTATGCGGATATTTATATTCTGGTAGTCATCAAAGGGACAGACTGTACGTTTGCCCCTTCACTATAATAAATATTACTATTTTTTTTTGTTTTGTTGATGTTTCGTTCGTTGCTACGCTATTGTCGTTTTTTCAGAGAATTCTGAACAAAGTTGTAAAGTTATTAAACATATCCCTACTGCTGCTGTGCCCCGCAGTTTCACTCTCGTAAGTTCCGATCCCGTGGAAAATAGAAAATCATTCTATGGCATTCCATAGAAACATTTTTTGGAATAAAAAAACAATCCTACGTGTAAATTCAAGTTACTCTCTATGTGTGCCAAATTTCATGAAAATCGGTTCAGTAGTTTTTGTTTGAAGGAGTAACAAAGAAACATACAAACTTTCGAATTTATCATATTCGTATATTTTAGGTAGGATGGGACAAATAAACAAACTAACATTAATTTTATTTTCAATTAAAATATAACCGTGTATACATATCGTTGTCTACAGCGATGGCAATTCCTAAGATCCTACCGGTGTTTGAAATTGAACCTGTAGTCTGTACAGATGTACAGATAAGTGACCTTAAACCTAAGAAAACTCTACTTCGTCGAAAGTTCATGGTGCCATGGTCTATGATCGGTTCAGTAGTTTCCACGCTAGTTTATCTGCTCGCTGCCTTCTAACTATAGGTCAGCGAACTGGATGACTCATTAATAAAAATAGGAAATCTTACAAGTACATAGGTTTCTTACTTCAACATAATAAAAAAACATTTTTTTTGTTAATAATACTAGAGGTGGCAGTAATCAGAAGTAGAGTAGCTTGTAGACATACGTCTTGTGTGTGTAAATGTGTTTGTAGTATTGCGACTGAATCAGGACGGCGCAGGAGTTAGGTCAGTCAGACAGAGTGTGTCAGACATCAGACACTTTGACGTGCGGTGTAATTGGTGTATGGGCCGAATTAGTTTTTAAATTATTTCGCCGAGTTATGACATAAAATGACTACAAATATTATAAAAACTTATTTTTGATTATTTTTTTTTAAGAATTTAAGATGATTCCAACGTATTTGTGCCCCAAATAATAGTTCAAGCAATTATGGGACGTAAACTGCCTATAAAACACTGTTATGGTCTCATTTTAAAACGCCCCAGCCGTAAACAAGCAGATAAATATTAAAGAAGAGAAAATAAAATTAAAAAGATAAAGTAAATTGCTATCCACAAAATGTTATTTGATATTAAAACAATGTTACTTAATAAAGCATTGTTAATTTTAAAGTTACTGATAAAACGCAATAATTTTGCTGCCGACTCGATAGTATTTAGATTAATAAATAATAAATAATTCACTATAACAAAGTAGGAGTTTTTTTTTCAGGAGGAAAAGTTATATTTTGAAGTTTTACACCAGATCATAGACAACATCAGCAAATGTGACTACGTATATGTCTCTACAAAGGGCGACGAAGTGGATCAACTGGCTATGTTGTCCTACATCCAAGAAGTCTTCAACGTTTCAGACGACAGACACGCTGAATTGTTAATACGCGCAAAGGCGAAAAAGTTTCCAGAGCTCTTGTTGAGTGTTGAAGTGATGGAAGGAAGAGATTTGGTCGACGAGTCGGGAAGCCCATGCGATACTTTTGTCACTTTGTATTTGATGTCTGATAACTCTCGTAGATACAGCACATCTGTGCAGCCGTCTACTGCTCCGACGTGGGATGAGCATTTTTCAATGTGAGTGTTTATGGATCAGACATTTATCACAAAAAATATCTATCCTGTAGTTAAACGTAAATGTGGGAAAAATAAGTTTTTGCTATGTCTAAGCTCTTTAAATTGTATTGTACTTCGTCATTGTCATTTGTGCTAATTGTGAGAAAAAACTGAATAAGTACGTGTATTAATTGACCGATAACGCAGGGGAATTTACTTACGCTACCTAGGAGCCCGAATGATTCAACCGGGTACAGTGTCTGGCTCTCCAACTGGGTTGCCCCTACCTAAATCCCTGCGGTTGCCTTCAGCCGCTATAATTGGAGGCTCCCGGATCTACATGCAACAGGATCCCTCAATCGACAGGCTGGCCTCGGCGACTTCTCCTCCTTGGAAACTGCCCGGCTGCCCCTAAACATTCCCTACCTCGACGTGAAACGGGGTCAATGGGTCCTGCATAGCCTTGGAGATCACATATGCATGCAAGCCCCCCCTAACACGACAAGGTGGCAGCATATTCGTGGGGGGAATAACTGATTACCTATGTTCTTCACATAAAGTCAATATCCGGTAGTACAGTACGATACAAGATAAGAGGCCGGCCCCTGCAGACTGGCAAATAGCTGAGTAACGGCAAAATTGTGTAATGTTCTTAATATTACACATTCTGGATCTTCACTACAACAAAAAATAACTACTATTGATAATAAATAGAGTGATTAAAGTCTGAGGATGATATTCAAATATAATCAACCAGAAAACAAGCTTGGTTATTTTATTATTAGAGGGAGTTGTGCAGTTGTTCGCTTTAGAGATTTATAATTTTAATATCCCTACCATTTCTCTGTACTTTACGAAGGAATGAAAATCAAACTTATTTTAAGACTGCTCACATTACTTAACTCGCACGTTTATTATTTTCAGTCCCGTGTCGGGGAATTTATCCAGTGATTCACTCTGTCTGGAGGTGTGGTAAGTCCTTGTTTGTCCAGATTGTAAAGTTTGATCTAAGGGTGACGTAAGCGGGGTACCGCTGTAACTTTGATTGCGCGAGCCCATGGTCCGCATCGGGAATTCCCCGCTCAAGTTACTACCTATCAATCTGCCGTGATTAGGTTGTTATTCGCTATATAATAGCTATGGAACTCCATTATGGTTTATGAGTAACGTAATGTTTTCCCGTGGCTTTTTTTGTTCATGATTTAAGTATTACAGTTCAAGGTTATACTAATTTATTTTTGGGCATGTTTTTGAGCATTAATCTAACCAAAAAGGTAAAATTAATTTAACCATTCATTGTCATTTCTTCTTTGTAGGTATTCACGTACATAGAAGAATTGACGAATTTAAAAGACGTTTTTGGTCCCAAGAGAAAAGAACAAATAGATCAATAAACTAATATCTCTATAAAAGTTGGATTCCATTGGATAATAGGCACAATTTGTCCACCACAAAAATAAAATACTTAAATAAATCAATTAATTACTTATAAAAAAAAGGTACATTCAACTTGATTTATCTACTTGCGTATTAATTTACAGGTGTACGGTTGAAGGCAATGCAGTGATGTCTTATAAGTTAGTAGAAGAGGCTATGAAAAATCTTTCAATATTTGCAACAGATGTCACCAAAATAGAATCAAAGGAAAGGCAAAATAGATTGATAGGCAAAGCCAACATGCCTTTAAAGGTTGATATTTTTTATATATTGCTTTTATTTAAATAATTAAATTTCTTCTTTTTTGGTGCGATACTATTATTCATCAGTAGTATCAATTTCTTGACTGAAAATTAATTGAAATTGATTGATTGTTGACATAATATGTAATTGCAATTTTAGTAAAGGCATTTAATTTTATTTATATATTTCTTCTCATACTTGATGATGATTATGTAAGGATAGATAAGATTATATGAGTAAAACTCATATGTCTATATATTTATATAAAACTCAAACGTGACATTTTTTTTTTTTTTTTTTTTTTTTTTTTTTTTTATTTTTACGATATAGGAGGGCAAACGAGCAGCCGGAGCCATTTTCATGACTACCGACGCCCACAAACATCCGCAGAGGCTATACAGATGCGCTGCCCTCCTTTCTCCTCCCACCTCCATGGGCCACCGGCTACTTACACACCGCACGAAACGCGACAGCACAGCTGTCACTTTACGCCAGACTCGTGTAAGCGAGAGGTACCTCCCCGGTCGTGCCGGCCCAATTCGACTGCATGCAAGCATGCAGTGTGGCACTACCTCTTACCAAACATAGACATCTATCAACGCACAGCCCAAACCACTGGATGGATCAAGCTGAAATTTGGCATCCAGGTAGATGTTACGACGTAGGATGCCTACGCTAAGAAAGGATTTTCAGAAATTCAACCCCTAAATAGGGTGTTGAAGTTTATATGGATTCCTTTGAAATTAGACGCGGGTGAAACCGCAGGGCACAGCTAGTTTCTAACAAAATCTTAATAATCTTAGTTATACCAAAAGTCCATAGATATTATTATACTTTTAAAAAACATTAAATATTTCTCCGTTGTGTAGTACCTGAAACACGAGTCTTTAAGGTATTTATTATTGTTATTATTTTTTATTATAACACATCTAATTACTTACCTTAACTTGGGGCTTTAGTTAGCATGACGATCTTATCTTTTATTGTGTGAGTATAATTATAATTAGTTCTGATACGAAAATACGCACAGAACATAATATATAGATAGTCCTAATAGAAATTTATGATTTCCTTTGCTTCAAGCTATCAATGTCTGGAACGAGGTGATATAGAGAAGGTAAGGCAAATTCCAAAAACCTCATAGATCCTTACCTACACAGTAACCGGTAGTGTACATTGAAATAATATTTTTAACTCATTGAATTAACTAATCTTAACACAGAGATTAGAACATATTGTATTCTATAGTAATGGTATATTTTGAAAATTTGTATTTTTTGTATATCACTATGTATTGTGGGAATATTCCTCATACTAATTTTAAACATTTATGCATTCTTTCCCTCTCTATATATATAAATCTTTAATTAAAAAAGGTATCTTCCATTAAACAAAAAGTACCTAAATTTTAACTACGAGAATTTTAAATTGTGTAATAGTCCATGTAATAATTTTATTAATTATTATTATTATTATTTCATGAGCATAATTAAATTATTTTTTGGTGTATTTTTTTTCTGTATTTTATATAATAAAAATATTTTCTGAACAGTCCATACTTGAGGGTGACATTATCCATAGTCTGAATGTAAATTGCGAAAACGGACGACCGCGCGGTACCCTGGAAGTGAGAAGCGATTTCTCCCTCGACAACGATTTACGTATTGCCGTGAAGGAACACAGGCGCCTGTTTAGAAAGCTTATGTTACACGAACTGGAGAAACAGGAGGTACGTATCTTTAATGTAATTAAAAATTGCAAAGGTTTGCATTTGTGCATAACTCCTCCTTAACTCTTCAATTTCCATTTCCAAATAAATAAATCATTGTTTTCATATGATATAATTGAATTGAATTTGGATAAGCCAAAAATTAAAAAAAAATGAAAAATATCTTCTCTCCCTCTATTTTTTTAGGTAGGGCAACCTACCTAAAAAAGTGTGGAAGTATGCAGTATCCGCAAGAATTAAGCGCCGAAACTGACAAAACTGCACAGTCTTCAACCATAATGATAAAAATCGAAAGATCGTGCAGTTTTATTTGAACGTGTGTATGGAACTACAATTTATTTATACAGTTTATCTGTACAGATAAATCGCACAGATAAAACTGTGCATATGTAGCGTGAGCGCGTGAGTGCCTCAAACCTATGATGTATGATGTGGAAGGATTGTTTTCAGCCGAATCAGGATTAGTGTCACTTTCGGTCAATAAATGTTTTGTAGAGGTTTCTTTACCATCACTTTTTATATATTTATATAGTTTTAGTAAGTTATACAGTTTGAGTAGTTTTGTTTCCTTTTTGAGCTACCTGGCTTAAATTTTCTATCGGCATAACGATAACGCGAAGTCATTTCGTAAATCTTGTTTTGTTTCTCACAAACAGTCAAAAACAATTTTTAAGTGTCCACCTTTTATAATCAAAGGTATTATTTTTGCACTTTTTCAAATTACTTAATAGTTCAAATACTATAATTTACACTTTTCCAGCTCACTCAATACATTAAACAGTATAAAGAACGGAATATACATTCAAAATAAAAGATTTGTTCGGTACAGTAACTACTTTGTAACTCATATTGCAAGCAAAATAATTCCAAAATGACAAGAGTTGAAAGAAATGAAACCCGAATATTACGCGATTAAATCGATCTCCAAGTGTTTCGATGCGCCATATTCGAGTAGCTCAAATAAGTTTTGAATTAATGAATTAGTTTAATAAAGTTAAACTAACTTTATTTAAATATACCGCTATATTATTACTTGAATAAATAATTTAGGATCAAGGTAAAAAAAAAATTGGAATAAAACAAAACATATAGTGAAATCTACATTTTTTTAAATATGCTCGGGTTGCTGCGCGAGGCCCCTGCAAGAGCGAGGCCCCGGGCGATTGCCCCGTTCGCCACCCAATAAGATCGCCACAGACTATAGTTTTGTAAGAGCTAGTTCTTCAATATGAGAAGAACTAGCTCTTTCAAAATTTACAGCGAAATTTTACTGGGTATTAAATCCATTAGGAACCCCAGTCCTAATGGAGTTATTTATAAGGCGACTTATGTTTTAAATTTATCCAGACTGTTGAGAACATCCATATAATTATGCGAGCAAAGTTCAGATTGTAAATGGAAACGAAAAAATAATTCTTATATTTCTGAAATGAACTAAGAAATGTGACTGGACCTTGTAATGAATGTTTGGTTTGATTTCGTAATCCATATAAAGCTAACTTAATAAAAAAATTGTGTTATCACCAGATAAGGAATTGGTGTGGTGACTTCAGCCCACCTGCCGAAGCCATTCTTGCAGAGTATGTGGCCCAAACTGGCATTTCTCAGATAGAGAACTGGCTGACGCATTGGGTTATCTACTGCTCTCTTATTTCGAAACATCCAATTAGTTTCAGTCTATTTGAAACACTTACCGAGAAAAATTCTCATGCTTTACAGTCAGGTGAGCACTTTTATTTTGTTTACGTAAATAATTAAATTACAAAGATAAGAATAGAAGGGTTTGATATAATGAAATAATTATAATGTTAAAAATATGTTATCGTTATTCCTATTTTATTGGACATTGTAAAGATTTTAACCTTTCTTTTTATTAAGGATTTCATATGAAAAAAGGTTATTGGCTGGTTTACTTGGTAGTGATTTACATTACGTAATAATAATAATAATATCGTCCTAGCCGATTTCGGCTACGGCGGCCGTCTCTATAGAGACGAGCCATCTGCGCAGGACATATTATAGTGCACAAGTGTGCGCGCAGACACAAGTGCACTCACTATTCCCTCACTCTCATATTGCGATGGGACGGCAATCCGACACGACCGTGAAAGATCAGGCGCAGGACCGACGGCTTAACGTGCTCTCCGAGGCACGGGGGTGTATCACCGCCAACTTCCTGACTCTGGACTGTTATTAGAAATTTGAAAAATCCCAATAATAATTTTTGGTCCGACCCGGGATTCGAACCCAGTACCTCACGTCTGTGGTTGAACACGCTTACCACTAGACCACGAGGCAGTCACATTACGTAATATTATACCTTAGGTAGGTATAAGAATTTGTAATCTACATTTTTAGACTTACTGTTTAAAAATGTATGCATTGGCAAAGTAATCTAGCCAACTCTTAACTAATTGGCTAGCTGTGACAATGACGGTTTCTGTTTTTCAGGTCTTATAAATGAAGAGGGTGCCACATTTTTCTGGAAAGGTGCTAAATCCTTACTTCTCACTTGCTTTGACTATATAAAAGTATTAAGAAATGCAAATGTGGACGAAGAAATGACTTCGAAAACTCTAACAGAAGTTCTTACTATTTTGAGCAAACTATCCCTTATTGACTTGCCAAATAGCGTAGATTTATTTCCAGCAACATTGTATGGTTTGTTGACGCATAGAGAGGATGGCATGAGACTGATAATCAACAAGATACTCCATGATGTGGTTACAAAAAGTGTGTGTGATTGGTTCGTAGACACTTTAAGTCACGAATCCGAGGATAAAACGGAAGAAACTAGGTTAAAACACTTAATTAGCGTGATACAATCAGTACGCTCAGATTTACAGCGAGCTATTCTATACTTTGACAGCGTTTTTGCCGAGTAAGTTCCATTTAATTGACTTTATAAATACAGGCGTTCTCTATTCGTCTGTATTTTTAGGGTGTCATGCCTGAAAAGATACTATACAGATGGACAAAGGTTTTTTTTTTCATTTTTAATTTGTTGTCTATGTGTCCCGATTTTTTTAAACTTGAACGCGGGAATTCATGCTGCAATGCACTTCAAATACTGTGCTCTGCAATTTTTTCAACTTCTAAGTTGAAAAAATTGCAGAGTACAGTAACAACTATCATGATAGTTAATTTTCACTGGACTTTCATCATCTGATGATTGGATTCTAGTGAGATGAAAGCCAATCCTCAATTGTTATGTCGTTGAATGAGTTTGTTATGTGTTTTTCGTGTACTTTCTTCAGTCATTTTGTTTTAGACTTTATAAAATTAATAATTACTGTATTTTTTCCGACATTTCAGAGTATTATCATTTCCCTATTCAAAAGTACTACGAGATGCTTTAGAAAACAAAATAACCATATTGATGGAGCCGGAAGTAATGTTGCTTTGTAAGAGTCTCCGTTGTCTTCGAAGTTATGAAGGATCTCCATTAGATGAACAATCTGTAACAGATAGCAGTTATAATGTGAAACTAAATCTAAACCCTGGAGAATTTGATTCAAATTCCAATTCTTTAGCAATGGGATCTACCTTGTTCGAGCTGTACCTTGCATTAAAAAGGTTTATACATGTTTTATATTATAAAATTTTGATCACATATTTAATATGGAGTTTTACTGATAAGCCAGATAGTAAACGCCTATCGATATTATTTTATTAATTTTTTTGTTATGAAATCCATTCAAATTTCAAAGCAAAACATAACACACACGAATTTGCTCTATAAACTGGATCACTGCAGGTAAATAGATCATTAAACTTCTCGTATTTTTAGCAATAACGTTATTTTTATAATTAATAATATAAAAATAACATTATTCGCGTCTCATGAACTGATCACAATTCCAGATTAAAGCAAGATATCGGTGAGATGGGCTGGACTAAAGACACCGAATTGAAAATGCATTCGTGGTTCTTCGGAGGTGTGACCCTTTGGCTCGACATGGCAGCGTTCAAGGCGGTAACGGGAATTGATAAAGCTGTGGAATTGGACAGCTTGGTACCTGAAGCGCCTAACGTCAACTACAGCTCCTCTAGTGTGGATTCAGTAGCCAATTTGTACCAAATATACGACACATTCTGGCATCAATTGGCGTGGCCTGTTGATGAGGATTCTTTTGCGTTTGTAGTAAAAATTATAGATGTGAGTCTAAACTTTACAATGATACTAGCTACCGGGCTAATTTGTGAATCTAAATCTTTCTCAAATTCCCTACAACACACACACACACACACCGACATATACAAGATTATTTTTTTGGTTACCGTATATATAGGCTGTCCCAAAATTCAACGTCAAGCGGGCACCATAGGGTGCGCATAAATATTCGTAGGAAGGAAAAAAAAAAGAAAAAAAATCTATCTTGGTTTTTTTTAAAGTTATCAATATTTTTTTCAAATTGTCGGAAATTTCACATCCTGTACTGTATTTTTGATTGCCATCGCAATAACTTTGAAAAAAAAAACTAAATATTTTTTGTGCATTGATAACCTCTATTAATTACAATGCAAAATATCTCCAAAACGTTAGTAGTTTTAGCTCAAAAAATTATCAAATTATCATTTTGTTGAAAATTTTATAAATTTTTCACTTTTGCCTAAATTCGGCGTGTAATAGTATAGAAAAAAATATGAAACTTCTACAGCAAGTTATTTCAAAAATTTGCTAATGTAATCTAAGTTCTAATATGGTATAATACTTTAGGTAAAACTAATCAAAAAGAAAATTATGGCTACAGGGTACTAATATGTACAGGGTTATTGTGTAAGTTTAGATATAGTATGAAGGATTCTCAAAGTTTGAAAATTATTTTAAGGGGTAGTAAAGATGCTGCTGTACACCCGAATTAGGCATGTCCAGGGAGGTCCATGTCGCTTACATAATTTCTTCAAGTGAGCTCTGTTTCGTCGCGATACGTGCCGTTTGTTAGAGTCCAATGGCCCGTTTTTTCAAATATCCGCCCTCATGAGTAAGGAGGAGTGTAATAATTTGAAAGTCGATATCTATGGGTAGGTCATCTATCTGTGGCATCGCAGCTCTTAAACGTGAGCTGAGCATGAAAAATTAAGGTAGAGTTTCTAAAATTGTTAGCAATGCAGCAAAAGCAGCAACCAATTTTTTTTTTCATTCTTACTAGACTTGTATCGAAAACGTTATATTTGCTAAATAAAATTACACTTTGCTTTTTGCCAACATTTTTCAGTAATATTCTCTCATCGAACGCATTAAGGGTCTAAAGTTTTAAATTTATTTACAACCTCACCTGTACTCTACTCTACTCTACTCTCTACTCGTATTTTTGTTGAAATGTAATGAATTAGAAATTAAGTTCTGAAAATTTTAAAATCACCTTTCTATATTTTCAGGATGTCTGCCGCTGCTGCATGTTCTTCTCGGACAAAATGTCTAGTCGTTTGGAGATGGTGGACCAAACCACCGAAGAGCTCTACCGAGTTACCCCGCAACATTGTGTTATCATCAATAATATTGGCTTCGTACTTAAAAATCTTGCACCCTTGATTGCGAAACTGGGCATAGATGACATTATACAGAAGTTGTGCCAGACAAGAATGCCATCGCAATCCGAAATGTAATTATATTTGCTATTACAATATAATAACTAGCGTCTTATTACAGGTTTCATATTCATATTATACCTAGTCTGGCCATAAGTTCTGTTACAGAGAAAAAAAATATTTTTTCAATTGCAAATAACATTTATTAGTTTTACAGTGTGTTAACTCAATATACAAATATAAAACAATTAAAATTCTCTCACCTATTTCAGTTAGCTTCAATCAGGAATCTTTCAAAATCATGAGGGTATATACATTATTAATATACATACATACATTTACGACATGAAAAACCGACTTTCCTAAATCTACATTTTTACATGGCTAATCGCTCAAATCTAAAACAAAGTTAAGACTTGAGTTGTATTTCTACCCTTCTAAATAATTAATAAATTAAACTGTGTTATTAAATAATAATAATAAATAATAATAATAATAATAAAATGTAAATTTCCATTTAGGATTGAACGGAATTTTAAACTACCTTAGAAAGATTGTAATAATACTAGTCTATTTTTTAGATGCAGATATCGGGAGACCGTACATAACTTAATTGAAAATGCCAAAGATGCCGTCAGTAATAAAATTGAAGACCTCCTTGACGCGCAAATAAAAAATGTAAGAGTAAATTTCTACATCAAGTTTCCCTTTTTTTTTTTAAATCGTAGAATATTCCTTGTATTTGCAGATTATACCTTGTTTTATTACATTGTTGATAAACAACGCCGAGTTGTTAGAAAGCGATTGTTCGAGTGTGGACAGGATTATGAGATATTTAGAAGCAAATTTTAATACCTTACATCAAAACTTAAACAACGAAAACTTTTCAAGAACTTTGGAATTATTTTGGGAGCAACTGGGTGAAGCTTTATACGAATTGATTCAAGTAAGCTTAGAGGTAAGCTCTAAGGGATTGTAGTAAAACATCTAAAGGAATCTGTTTGCTAAAGTAAGAAGCTTGGGAAACGATAAAGTTACCATACTGTGGCTTTTAGTACAACTTTTTTCTTGCATGTATGTTAACATTTTATTTTTTAGCAATTCCTATTTTGAAATAGCACACAAAAAAGTAAAGTATTATGTTGCATTGTATATATTAAAGTTAATAAAATACTTTTCATTTATATACAGAAACAGCGGCCGCCCACTTTCTTCAGTTCTGTTCTATACAAATGTTTGCCAGTAATGGAACATTCGCTTCGCCAAGACGGTAAAGAGCTACAAAAGACAGAAACCTTAAAATGCGTGGAGTATATGTTGAAAAATCACGGCACGGAGACAAAGGATCTGATCCATCAATACCACTTGCAGCGGTGGCAGGAGCAACAGGCTATCAGCGATCGGAAGAGCTTGTTAACTGTTCGAACGCAGTTCAATGAAGAACACTTGAGGATTAAAATTATGAACGCTAGGCAATTAGCGCTTTTAACCTCGAATGGTAAGAGCCAATTAAGGAATTTGTAAAGAATATCGTCGAGAGATTTGCAATTATACCAATTATCAGAGTTTTCTTTACTTTATCATCAAAAATTATTTTATTTTATCTTCGAAATTGTCAATTTGAGGTTAAGATCAAATAAACAAAATTTCTTTAAGTCGTCGAAAGCTAAGCGTAGTGATGTTTTCATAAATATTTTTTTATAAAGGGCTAAATTCATCAAACCTTTTCTGTGATCTTCATGTCAAATGAGGTTAAATAATTGTACTCTGCACACGATAGTCGTAGAGTCAGTTTTATATTATGTATTTATTGAAGTAAATATTTCTTTAACGGCGATAGGCAGAAAAAAATATTATGATTCCTGTCAGTAAACATGCTACGCATGCATATCTACTACTAGCATCTACATGGCACAGGAAAGTACCGTAGCGCGGCATGGCTCTCACGAGCATAGCTACACTTTCCTGCGATTTGTAGGTATAGTTTTTTTTAATTTACCCAAAAAAATAGGTCATCAAAGGCACTGCCAAGAGGCAGTTACCTATTTTATTTCATTTATCTATTTTTTTATTATTTCTAGTTATATTTTATTTTTTACGTGAAATAATGGAAATGAATATTTTGTTTCATGATGATACTTCACTTGATTTCAGGTTTATGTAGTTCATATGTGAAAATAACTTTCCTGCCAAGGCATTTGTTTTCAAATATCAAGAGTGTGAAGACGCAGATACACAGTAAAAATTCTTTTCCTCTCTACGACGAAGCGTTCCTTATGTAAGTGGATAGTATTATAACGATTTTAATCATTTTACTTAACTCGAGCAGCGGGCATCGGAAGAGGGAGTGTTGGTCTCCTATTGGGTGGTATTGGGGATTGACGTCTTGACTCTTGGTTGAGTCGTTGGATGCAAGTGGCTTGTGATTGTGACCTTTTGAAGGAGGTCTTTGTCTAGCATTAGACGTAATACGTTTCGTCCTCATTCCAGCTCTGGAATGCGGACAAACAACCGGGGTACTTCTCGCACCCATGATATTGGCGTAAAGTGCCAGCTGTGCTGTCACGATTCGTAGGGCTTGTGATTAGCCGTTGGCCCATTGGGGGAGAGAAGGAAAGAATTAGGCATCTGTATAACAATAATCCGGATGTCTATGGGCGTCAGTACTTATCAAAAAGCTCCAAATATTCTTTTCCCCTCTTGTACTGAAAAAAAAACTTGTTTACATATAGACCGTTGGATCCCGAACTACGCGGCATTGAGGATGCTCTGGTGCACTTCGTGATTAAAGACAAGGATAAGTTCAGTGTGAGGAGCACGTTCTTGGGTGAAGCCTACCTTCATTTTAAGGAGGTGAAGCACACTTCGGAACATCCATCCAACCTACCTCAGCAGCATCTCCCACTGTCCCAACCAAAGAGTAGCGGTAAATATCATCGACATTTAACATTGTTATTCCTATTAGAATGTACACTCAGACAATAGCGGCAAACAGATCTTGATTTTTAAATAATGAATACGTAGTTTGTAATACGTACACTTCGGTAAAGACTTAGACTAGCTTAAGTAAAGATTTAGAAAGAATTTACATAGTATTAACTCGACTTAGGTTTTTTATTGAAAATGTGATTCCTTTAATCGAGTTTCTTAGATTCATTGAACATTTATGTAGACTAGAAGTTCAGCCAGATAAGAAGTCTCTTACTATCTAAGAATGAAGTATTAAGTGTTTAATGTTTATATAACTGATTTTAGATAATGAAATTATAGAAATGCTCGAATTCCGAAAGACTGATAAAGAAGCACGGGAGTTCATTACGAAACAAAAACAGAAAATGCCTCATAAGAAATTATCCATAGCAATGCCAACTCCAAGAATACCAGACACTTTGGTAAAATTAATACCTTCAAGAATGATTGGTTCCATCGTCAGTCACTCTTTGCAACATATTAGAAAAGTTTCCAAAGACAAGAAAGGCACTTCTTGAAATTAGTAGAGCTGGAAAAAAATAAAACAAGAAGAAAACCTCAATTTATATTAGATACTAACCTCTACACTGATAGATGTGCAAGGGTTGGAATTAAGTCTGATTATAACCAAGATATGCAGTATATCAGTTTCGACGTGAATTAAATGAAAAAAAGAAATCAAAAATAAGATTAGAAGATAAGTTTCGAATCGAAGCTTTTTTTGAGCGTGCTCTAAGTTAACTGATAATAATTATACGAATTAAAACAAATAATGACGACAAGACGAGTGAATGTTATTAGAATACTAGATTGCCATTTTATATTATTTTTTGAAATGAGTATAAGATTTCTGTTTTGTAGGAATAAAGTGTGCATTTAAATATATTGTCTTAAATAATTTATAATTTGTGTGTTTAATTGACATTTAATATTATTATTAATAGATGAAGCAGTTTTATATGCACATATTTTATTTCCGTAAGAAACCATATTTGAAGTGGATATGAAAAGTAATATGTACGTTTTTCAGATTTCAGTAAGAGGCAGTGCCACACTACATGCTTGCAGCTAGCAATTGGGCCGGCATGACCGGGGAAATACCTCTCACCTACACGATTTTGTGCGGTGTGTATTTAGCCGGTGTATGTGGCCCATGGAGGTGGGAGGAGAAAGAAGGGCACTGCATCATCTCCATGCGGATGTCTATGGGCGTCGGTTGTCAGGAAATTGGCTCCGACTGCTCGTTTACCTTAAAAAAATTGTATTCAAAATCATTTTCAAATTTCATCCAAACCCTTTAATTACTTTCTATCTGAAAAATTAACATACATACATAAAAGCTCTATCATTTATTATTATAATATAAGCATTTGCAGTTCCAAATGATGACAGACCAGAGGCGCCAAACACGCTATTCTTTCATTCGTTATGTCGAAGGTATCTTCATCAAATTCTAGTTGAAAATTTTATTTGAGCTCAAAGTTGTGTAATATTCATATCATTTAGAACAAACAATGCCAAGATGACAACATCAAAGATGCCGATGATCCCGATGTACGACGATTACAACGCCAAACTCGCTATTCTTTAATTAGGTGTGTGGAAGGTCTGTTTACAAAAAATCTGTGCATTTATCTTTTCTTAAAAAGTCTTTACCCAGTAAGAAAAGAGCTGATTCTTTAAGCGGGTAGACCATTTTTTTCAAAGATAACTAAAAATCACAAATAAATCACGTGTTACCTAAACGCACGTTTCCAAACGCCTAGTGTGTAGTTGCCCTTAGTGTAAGGAAGCGCTTAATTTTGACAGTCGTAGCGTAATTCCGTGACACAAAAAAACTGAAATGTATTTTGTTCCTTAATAAGCTCAGGGTATTTCGGATGATACACATAGTGACAACTAAATCCCCATTTTCGAGATGACAGCAGTTTGGAATCCACTTTTATCTGCGAAACCCTTGTGAATCATTTAGGGTACTTATTCTTATGACATTGACATACACTTAGAAGTATTCTGGCACGGTACGAGACAGCTATCTCTATACCTGTACCTTACTTTTGGGACACGTACCTAAATGACAGCTAAATGTTGCTTTTCGTGCAGTTTTAGAGGTTCCGACCCATTTTATAGTGCTGTGGAGGCCAATACAGGTTCATAGAAACTTTGAGACTCGTTGATAAGTATAGTTAAATTTATAGTTGCAAATGGCATATTCTTTCTCGCAGATGGAAGGGATGCATGCAGATAGTGGGTAAAATATTTGTCATACTTCTGCTGAAGCTCATGGAGCTATCGTTAATCGGCGAAAATTTGCCAGTAAAGTTGTTTTAAGTGGAACCCGGTTTTGACATATAGATCATGATCCAGTTCAGTCAGTTCAGTGACATAGGATACATAGCAAAACACAAAACACTTGCCTAATCAAGTCGCAATTTCAGTCCAATCAATATAATAATAACACTTGATACTTGATTAGTTTAATATGTTCAATTATACTGGTGTAAAACAGGCGATCTAGACATTTGATAGTATTAGCTGCTATTAAAATAATAACCCATTTACCACGATCTACATGTACTAGATAAACCGGTCGGACTTGTTGTGTATACAATCAATGCACTGCAGTTTGTCTAACGTATAATTTATAAAGCGTGGTCAATTTGTACAATATTTTTCTGACATTATGGCCTAATAATGATCTTGGAGAAACTTATAAGAAATAAGGATAATAATAATTATGAATAGTAATAATTTTTAAGGAAAACGAAGTGGCTTAAATACAATTACACGTTTATTAGCACATTAACACTTTTTAATGAATTCAATATGTTATTCTACGGGACGCCATTTAAGCGGAATAGAAATCCGATTCAGGACAAAAATAACTAATCCTTAATAGTTTTATCACAAATATCCCAGATTCTGTAGATTATATGATTATTAGAAACAAACGTAGTATTATTTGTGGAAGTGAGCCCACCCACTGGTACCTATCCTCAAAATCAGTCTATTTTGAGATACCTATATTGTTCATTATTCCCCCGTTATGCACAACGGTTAGAAAAATGTAAATAGAGATTAGTTTTTTAGCATTACACGAAATTCAAAAGCATTTTTCTGACAATGAGAGCCGACGTTGTACAGCCTCTAAATAGTACGACAACGCCATTACTCCTTACACTATTATACTCATACTTCTACTATTATAGTCAGGTATGCCCTTCCTCATACGCGAGCGATCAACTATTACACCAATGTGTTAATTCCTCGCGTTCTGTCGGCAACATGCGTCAATTTCTTGCGACTTTATATGGCACGGGTATGGCATTGGTGTGATGGCATCTTGCACCTGTTTAAATTCTGTTGATTGAGAACTAAAATACTGAATGTGGTACAGTTTAAGACCCGCTTTATTTCTTCTATAAACCTCCTTGTTTTA
>LUGF01014924.1:224832-235292 GCA_001625245.1 Calycopis cecrops
GGGGTTATTGGTTCAAGATATTTTGTAGGTCTTAGTCATTTATCCTGCGATGTTTTTCTGAACAGGGCTAATTTTTCTGCCTGTTTGTATCCTGTACTCATAAATGGTATCACCTGATGGTTTGTCTCCCAAATACACCCACAAGACAGTCATCGTTTACTCCGTTAATGAAGAGACTGTAATTGGATTATCATAAACTTGTATGCGGCATCTTCTTAGCCGTATCTTTCCACTGTAGGTTAGCAAAAAATATTAATATATGAACGAGGAAACTTCCCTTGCCAGGCCTTTAGCTGCTTTTATAAGGAATGCCATAATTAGATGAAACTATAGGAATCCATACGTTATTTATTTTTTTAACCTTCAATGTAAATTCTTGAATTGGAGCATATCTATAAGATTAGTGCTATAGCTATGTAGATTATAATCCAGTGTCAACGTTTATTTATAAACGATTTGTTTAATATCTAAAAATATCACCAAAATCATCCCGTGGACTGGGTTAGTTGATTTAGGCTTTCGTCTGTTACACCTAATGTAATATTCATTTTAATTAATATTAACATTACAAAATTCATTTTAAGTATTCGTGTAATGTCCAAACCCTATTTGGGGAGTTGCGTTAACGTTTGGTTAAGGTCAGTTATAGACTTTAAATAATTACTTGAAAATGTGTTATTTCATACAAATTTGGAATACACAAGCTTGGTGCGTTAGGTCAATGTGTGAAAATGTGTTATTTTATTCTAATCTGGAATACAAAAGCACGGTCTGTTAGGTCAAAATTTGCAAAATTATTAGCTAGCGTAACATCAATTTGGATTGCTTAAACAGCATGTTATTTTGTGTGTAGTGTAAAACATTTCGAGCTATTAGTTAATTTGATTGCTAAATTTCGCCTATGCACGGCACATAGCTGAAAATTAGTGAATGTTAGTGCGGCTAGAAATGTTTTAGCAGGCTCACCTATTGCGAATTCGAATTCAGTAATCATTTCATGTAGTGTACTTATCTATACTAATATTATAAAGAGTAAAGATTTGATTGTGTGTGAGTGTGTGTGTTTGTATGTAACCTATACGTTACTGCGAAACTCCGAAATTACTGTACCGATTTCAAAAATTCTTTCACCATTTGAATGCATTATCACAGATTAGTATAGGCTATTTTTTACACCCCTCGACGGATCTCCACCGTAGCTTGGTGAGGGGGCTAAGTAACCGTGGCTTGCGCTACCACGGTGAAGCCAAGAGGGATCCCAGGAGGGGACGCAAGTGGGCTTCCCCATAACCCGCTTTGGATGCGTCCATAGAGGAGGGGTTTCGGGAGGAGAGGTGTCTCGGTGTGTCATTGCCGTGCGCCCTATCTCCCGCGATCGTACGGAGGTGCTCCGTCAGATGCGTTGGCAGTGGGGCCGCACCAGGAAGAGGAGTGGAGGAGTGTTGTGGCCGTCCTCCCTGTCCTCTGCGGCCGTTTGATGGTTGGTCCGTCTCGTTGGATGGGACCAGCCCATGTCGGAGGTCCTCCATTCTTCATACATTTTCCGTAATACATTTGAGAATATGATACTACGAGTAATTACTAAATCCTTTTGACTTCTGACGCCCATAGATATTTACATAATTAGTAGATATTGTTACTCTCATTCCCTCTTTCACTACAATGTGCCATCGGAAACTCAAAACCGTACAAACGCAGTAGCATATCAGTCACGCGTTGGTGGTCATGTGAGCAGAAGGTACTTGTTGTTACCTTTTTGTTTGTTTACTCAGGGGAATTCATTTACTTATGATACCTAGGAGCCGAGAGGGGGGAAGGGAGGGTGTCTTCAGACGCTATGATCGGAGGGTCCCGGATCCGCAGGCAACAGGATCCCTCCAGCGACAGGCTCGCCTCAGCGAAGAGGCCAGGCTTCTGCTACTTGGGGACTGTCCCGCTGCCTCTGAACAGTCCCTACTAGGACGTGGGACTGTGCAATGGGACGGGTGGAGGACCCCAAGTCAAACTGCTCTTAATCTGGCCTCTTCCCCCAAGCCTATCAGGTATGGGTAGCCCTTTTCGGCATAGCCTTGGGGATCACAAAGGCATGCAAGCCCCCCTCCACGACAAGATGGCAGCATCTTCGGGGAGGGGCCTGTTTTTACGTGCCCCAATGAAATGCTCAAAATTATTATTTTAATAATTGCGAAGAGGCGAAAGTTAAAATCTCTTTGATTTTCACTTTCACGGCACACAAAATGATACTAATAATGACATATTTAAAGGAAAAAAAAACAAGTAGTTTATAAATAAACGTTAATACTTTTCATCACACTTTCATTATAAAACAACTCCTTTAGAGATGCTCCATTGTTCCATAACTGACATTGAACGATGACAAAAATAAATAACAAACTATGGAATGCTTTAGTTTTACTTCATAATATGTTTTCGTAAAATATTAAACAAACTAAAAGTTCTACCAAGCGAAACATGATTTAAAAACTATAATGAAATACTGAGTGTTAAAATCTTTATTTTAATTTTCAACTGTGGAGTTACTACTAGTTACAAAGTTAATTAATTTTTAATTAAAAAATTACATAATTAAGTTTTTTAATTATACAAAAAATGTTGTTTGTAATTAGGCGTTATTACAGGTGCTACATAAAACTAATTATATATTTAACCGCATTTTAATTTCAACAAAATATTAAAATAAATCGAATAGTCTCCAAATTGGTCACAGGACGACCACAGAATTCCTTTCCATTAAATATAGTGTAATAAATGTAGTGATAAGTAACACTAACAAAAAAAGATGTTAATCGCTTCCAATGATTCCTTTACAAAAGTTATGGCTCTATGAATGTATTGTAAGCTTCTTGTTCCTAACTTACAATAAATTAATAATAAGCTATTAAATGGACGCACAAAAACACTTTTATAACGCATATTGTTATGGAAAATGAGCTGTATAATAGACTTCCATATTGAATCGTTTGAAAAAAGAACGTACCGACTGGTCCATAATGGGATTGAATAATAAGCCATCAAGAATTTGAATGATCTAAACGGTTTATTCTTCCGCTCTGTGTGAGAGAAGTAGCGCACATTTCTTTTAGTAGTCTTGATTTATAACGGTGATAGTGAAATTAGGGTTGCCATGTTTTTAAAAAAAAATATCACTTAATTCTTCTTCTTCTTCTCGTGTCAGTGTTCAGCTGATCAAATTTTAGGTGCCCAGTACTGTGCCACATCTATAGCGGCAGCATTGGCAACGAGCAGATTCTCGAATGTGCAAGTTCTTGGGCACAGCGAGCACTGGAGTAGATGCTCCATTGATTGGGTCGGATCCCCGCATTCGCATTGCTCCCCCGAGCAAGGTATTCTTATACTTAATTCTAAAACATTTATATGTGATTAGATGTTTTCCCAGAAATAAAACATCAAAACGGTTGATCTAAGCCTATTTAATTATGTAAAATGAAGGGATACAATATTTGCTTCATATATTTGAAATTAGTTCAAAAGTTTTGCGATGTTATCAAGATGTCCCGGCTTTATGAGCGTGTATGGCAACCCGAGGCTAGATTCTGTATCGGGAGCCGATAAAATAAGTTTAATGAGACCGGGTCGTATATCAGAGTCGGCATCATAAAGGTGGGTACCAACTGTCAAAGGGCCCTTTGTGGCGGCATGGCTTTATGATGGCATTTTTACAGGCAGGTACAGACTTTGAACGCCGCCAGCCAATTATATTCTACTTAACTGCATGTCCACATTCCGACGTTGATCTACGGATAAGTCTCAATACTGGCAAAATACCCGCGCCACCTATCGTAAATAACGAACAAATTAATTTGTCAACTCGCTAGCCACCTAAATAAATGAAGTGAGTTTTTTTTTCTCGTTTGCAATTAAGTGGCTATAAAGTTTTACGATAAAGGATGTTGACTTCGTAAGTCGGCTTAAGTAAGATTATTGATAAAAATACTTTGATTTTATCTGCCTAAGGTAATACAGAAGCAGATCAAGATAAACGAATATCTTAAGATTCTTAAGCCCTGGCATCTGAAGACAAACTACCAGGTTTGGCTTCTTTGCAATAGAAAGTTACAATATTATTTTCAACTGAGTCGAAAATTTCAACTTTAGTAACAACTAATTACTAAAGTAAGAGGTAGTGCCACATTACATGCTTGTATGCCGCTGAATTGGGCCGGCACTCTATGCGGATGTCTATGGGCGTCGATTGTCATGAAAATGACTCTGACTGCTTGTTTGCCCCCCTATACTATAAAAAAAACTAGTAGAGAGTAAATGTAAAGAGACTAAATATTTAAACAGCCTAATGTTAACTCTATATATATATAAATTTTTTTTCTATGTTATTTACGAACTTTATAAATATTATTCCTCATAAAGTTGGATCAATAAACAGTTCTTAGTACAATAACAGTTGTATTATCATAGATATGTGGTGTGTACGAAATAAATTGTACACAAAACAGAGTTGTAAAGATAAATACGCGTAAGGCGTAAAATATTCCTCGGAGAAACACTTGTACATACACGGCGGAGCGTGGCTAATGTGGTGCGAATAGGCCATATGAGCGAAGAAGGTTGCTCCAGAACACAAGGCTTCTTATACACGTAGGCGCGACCTCTCATCGATTTGGTCGCTCACTAAATACAGATTCTTATTTTTTGCATATTATGCCGGTAAATGTTTATCGAAGATGAATATCGAGAAATAGATGTCTATCGAAGATCATCTTAAAGCAATTCAGATTGTTCATTTTCTACTCCCCACCCTATCACTCAAAAGTCTCCCAAAGTCGTTATAACTTTTGTAAACTATATAAAATGGTAGCTACGTTACCAAACTTCAGATTTTTTGCTAATCAACGAAACCATCTTTTTTTAACAAGAGTCGCTTTTAAAACCGATTATTAAAATTTTATTCTATCTTTCGATGAGTACTGTTATAGAGGCTAGACTTACCTTTTTTAGTAAGAAAAGGATAAGTTCCAGGGTAACTAAATCAATAAAATGATTTATATATTAATCTTATAGCTACAGAGTTGTTTTTAAACTTTACTGGGTGCTTATTTGAAAACAATTTAAAAGATATTAAAACAATATAAGGTTGACTTTTGTAGATAACAATGAAGGATATACTCGCAGATCTAAGCCCTTCATAAAAACGACACTGAATAAATGTATGGTGTCCAGCTTCCTTAGAAGAAAAAGTAAAGATGCTTCTAGTATTAGATCACGATTTATTTGCTTAAATATAGACTTAATTCTATAACAAGTAACACTAAAAGGACAAGGTACTTTATAGTATACTTTGTGCCAGTACAAAATCAGACTGTTTTTATTCATACAGACTTCCAAACTCTACATAGAGTCGTAAGTCGTAACAGCGAGACGGCACGACAAAGTCGCTAATTCTTTGTGGATCCTAACCTCGTCAGGTTGTTGGTTGTGCGCTGTTGACAGGTGCGGGTCGTGGGGGGTGTCGCTGGGGTTGCGCGNNGGAGGCGGGGGAGACGAGGCGCCCGCGCAGCTCGCGTGGCCCTCTCGCTTGAGTCACGCGCGCTCCGTAATGCTTGCATAATAATAATGACGGATGCCGATCGCGCGGCGGCCCCTTTGATCTGCGGCGCGTTTGATCTCGCCGCCAGAGCCGGTCCCGGTGCCCCTGCTTCACAAACGAGCCGCCCGCCTCTTACCTTTATTCGGTCCGACGCCGCGCGACGAAACGGCCCTTCGCCCTCGCTCTAAATAGAGGCTTTATTTTGTAAACAGGGAGAGCGTGGGCTACTGTTAGTGCGTGTTTGTGACCGGCAGTGGCTCAGCAGTCAGTATGGGGTGTGGCTGGTGCGGTCGCCGGCCGCGTGTGTGTCTCGCCCGCCGCCAGTGATGTGTGGAAGCCGCTGCAGCCGCTGGCGCGTCTACTGGCTCCTGTGGACCTTCTGTGTACGCATTATTTATTTGTTGTGTTGCCACGCGGTTTGAGCACGCGTCTACGGGTTTGTTATGACAGCGCGTGTTTATTTTGTTTTTAATATTTCGGTAAATCTTCAGAATAACGTGCAGCTTGTAATTATCTCGTGTAGAAAACAAACATAAGAATTCTTTTTAATTTCGTTTATCAATAATATTTATCATTTTCATTTATAATTTGGAATCTTAACATTTCATTATAAATCATTATAATAAACACAATCTATAAACAATTAGTAACAGACGATGTTTTATTATCAATATCTGTTTACAAATTAGATTAATTTTAATAAAATATTACACGACTTAAATTCAAGATAATCTTTTGTATCATATAATTCTATGACTGATATTATTCTAATAAATTATAGTTTATAGCATTTAAGAATCAGTGACTAGGCAAGTATTTATAATTTTTTTAACTTTATTTATAATTTTAACACAATATTTGACAAATTCAATAATATACTTTTCAGTCGAGTAGGTACTATTGATATGATGTATTAATATTGTCTATTATGTATATTAGTCTTATACTATTAAATATTACTGGAAGGTGATAAAATATAAAGCTTTATAACATTCGAAGTGTTATGGGAGTCATTTACTACGTGATCCCATATACAAAGTGGGAATGTTATTTTATCTTAATGTTGAAAACGTAGCATAAATTGGTAAACTCCCATATAACAACCATAAGTATAAGTATAAGGCGTAGTCGATAAGTTTTAGAAATTTCAAAACTTCTCCATGGTGCATAGCATCTATGCTTCTGATTTCATATTTTGCCTGTAAGATTCGTGACAATTTCATACTGACCCGGATTTCATTGGGGAGGAAAAGTGGAATCTCTTCCCTTATTCTTCCCGCGCTGATTTTGAAAAAAGGGTAGAAGTAGACGACCCTGAAGATACAAGACTAGTAGCGGTGGAGAAATGTAGTGGGACAAGATTGAATTAAAAAAAAATTAGGCATACTATTTCATTTAATAGTAGTTTCTGTACAGCGCCTACCTATCTCAAGTCATTGACAGTGCTAATAACAGTTAGTATAATAACAGTTTGTAGTTGATATAAAACGTAAATATTTGATTTACTTTTCTAGTCAATTAACACGTCGATCACAGGTGTACGGCTTAATTAGCACACGGTTGTTATTTCAGTAAATCGTCGCAAAATTCAGTATCATCATCATCATCGCGTGAAATATGATGATCACCCATTTTCTCGCTTACTTTCACTTCAACCATCTATGTCAAAACAAAATATGTTTTCTCAATAACTCTTCTAAAAGTTTATCTGTCTCATTATTTTATTTTTTTAATTCCGTGATCATATTTATGTAAAATAATGTTTTGTCATTTAAATTTTTATAATTTCTTTATGGCCAATGACACATGAACGTAGTAGAATCATTACGTTACTGTTGTATGTTGTTACTTGGTTAATTGTTGGTGACCAACCAACATATAAGATATTTATTATAAAAAGTACTTAGATAAGTAACATCGTATTACTTTTTGTTGTATATTTGCTGTGCGACTTTACAGCTTCTTAGGAACTTATTGCTCTTGAGCATTTGAATGTTGTCTCATAAACATGTTCATTCAGTTTCGGCCTTCCGAATGTCTAAATGAACTTCGGTATTAAATTGTTGCCATTAATTTTCCTCAACTATTAAATACCAATTCAATCCACTAGTAAGATAATAACGAATTTAAACGCACACAAAATGCCTAAAGTTGCCGTTAAAATTTTTGTATACTTCTGGGTTCTGCCGATATGTATAGCTAGTATGCCGATCGGTACCTATAACATTCAATTCGTGTTACAATGGACACAAAAACACCGCTCCATGACAGAAAATGATTCATGTCCGTAGGTACCAGTGAGTATTTCAACTTTTTACAATCATCAATGAAAGACATAAAAACATTATTTTCCCGCTATAAGAACTGTGTAACAACTACTTGATAAACACATAAAACAGGACAGAGTCTCTGAAGCAAAATCTATATTATTATTTTATTACTTGGGGTATTCATTTAACATCTTTGTATTGATGTGTCTATTTGTCAAATAGATTGGCGGAATTTGACTTACGGCGTTATGGTTCGCTAATTTATAAAGATCAGCAGTCATTGTTGTTCATTAGCTAATTTTATGATCAGTTTCCCAGGATTTCAACTTTGGTGGTTTTCTCATATTGATTTGATGCTGTGTTAAATTGTCTGTGGAATCCGCAACTTTTCTGAAACTTACATGTGCTGAAGGCCAGGTTTCTCTTGTTTTCTATCTGTCACTTCGGTTTAATTCTCGTCAAGGACGGCATTGTGAAGGCTTTTTGCTTGGAAAGCTACTCAAATCCGTTGGTCCTGGTTTTGAATGGTTTGACAAACTTCGTCATTACATTGATTGACAAGATGACTTGTTAATTACTAAATACATAATTATTTCGAATTATTTCGAATAACAACTCATATTTGTGTGTAAGATCGAGATCATATAAAATGTTAGTAATACCAGATAAAACAAACAGTACACAAAGTTAATTTTAAGTCGTTTTGAATAACAATAATGAAATTTAGAACGTAATTTAAAAGAATGAAGTAGAAATAAAATAAAAAAAATCAACTTTCGTTTTCTTTTTAAAGACAACAAAAAAAAACATTTTTCGTCTTTAGAATTCAGGAGCTTTGAAGCCAAAAAACAATTTGATACATTTTTAGGGTTCCGTATCTCAAAGGGAAAAAACGGAACCCTTATAGAATCGCTTTGTTGTCCGTCTGTCTGTACGACCTTTTTCTCTAAAACGCGATAAGGGATTAAGCTGAAATATTTGTCAAATACGGAGGTCAGATACGTCTTGATGCCTTGGAAAAATCACACTTCTAAGTTAACGCAATAAAAAATTATAGCCAATTATGCACAAATTTTGTATGAAAACGTACTTTGTCGAAAACCAAAAAAATATCGGGTACTTCCCGTTGACCTGGAGTTGTGAAATTTGGCAAGAAGTAAGAACTTATAGCACATGTGTAGGAATAAATCTGAAAACTAGTAAATTATATGTAGATCATTGGAAAAATCATTATCAACTTATAACTGTAATTCGTTGCCTACTAAATGTGTGTGAGCTACCGCTTATATACGTTTGTGAACTTAAACGGCAAGTGTAAAGTTACAATAATTGAAAACCATGAATTACGTTTGGATTACGGAACCCTCGGTATGCGAGTCGGACTCGCACTTGGCCGGTTTTATTGTGTTACCTCTAAAGCCTTTTTTGTTTAGTATCTATGTTCTTTTATTTTTCACATTCCCCTCACGTTTCTCAAAATGGCTTAGCAATTACTTCCTTAAAAATGTTTATCTAACAAAATACAAGTCTTCAATGATACCTCTGAGTGAGAGAGAGCTAAAACAAGTAGGTTATCAAAGAATATAAACGGCTAAGTAAATTTTCTTAAAGTCAATGAAAAAGTTGATCTGCAAATGGCTTCGATTTCATGTACAATTTTTATAATGAGTGATAAAAAGAAATAGGGATATGTATGCGAGGGCAAAAATCTCTTAGATTGTATTAAAATAGAGGGAACCCTAGTGGTGTCGGATGGATTCGGTTGCAATGTAGCAAGTACATCTTACTATTTTTTTTTGTAATGAATCAACTTCATCAGGCTTTATTGGCCCATTGCCAATCGTAGGTTTTTAAATAAACACCAAAACGGTCCTGCAAATATCCCTCTCATATAGCTCAGATCTGTTTAACATGGAGTTTATGAGAAAAAAACTACATTTTGAAGCGCCAATGTTATCTACTTATACCGAAAGGTGATAGAAAACTTTTAATCTTGTGGTGAAAGCTTGTCTTAGTGTTTTTGACTACTACGCTTGTAGGCTTCATTTTGTTTACAAGGCATCACTTAGTTTTTTTTAAATCGGGCTTGGCTCGTCACAAATTTCTACCACTGCTACTTCTGTGTCGCCAGGATCGTCAGCGGCAACCACACTTGTCCCTTTGACATGACCATAGAGAGCCCAAGGGAAAAGGTAATGCTGTCATCGGACTCGCAACAAATTTATACAGAAGAAAGTGCAAGAGAGACTGTAGAAAGTACGGAAAACTACAAGATTGGCAGGCAGCCGGGTGAAGCCCAGCAGCTATGCATAGCTGCTGGGCTTCACCCGGCTGCCCTGCTTTTATTTACATCTCCGTGGTGCACCACGGAGATGTAAATAAATGAATTAGCTGATATGGATTATCCATTATGTTACTTCGTTATTATCTGCGGTATTACTAGATATGATGGAGTTATGTTAATTGCTGTCAGTAATATTTATGACAAAAATATGAGCTAAAACAAGTAGGTTATCAAAGAATATAAACGGCTAAGTAAATTTTCTTAAAGTCAATGAAAAAGTTGATCTGCAAATGGCTTCGATTTCATGTACAATTTTTATAAT
>LUGF01014924.1:235624-250614 GCA_001625245.1 Calycopis cecrops
AATCACTACGAATGTTATCAAGCATTATATTTCGCTCACGTTCCAAAAACCGCACTCCCATAGGACGTGATGTGCGGTTTGCTTATGTTCGTCGCCTTCTATTGAGCAATCACAGAGGGGTGACGGTACCAGTTTAAAAATGAAAAGTTTGCTTTAAAAATTGCAATGATCAGTTAGAAATTGAGAAATATAATGATCAACTTCGAAACAGGGTATAGATATCTAATTAATCGGTCTCACGCGTGGAAATAAAATAATCTATGACATGTTTTTGCAAATAAATTAAATTTGAATTTGTATTTGAATTAAGCTAGCGCCCATTCTTCTACCTCCTGATACTTGGGTTATGTGACCTTGTGGGTCATATATATTATATGATCCCTAGATGCCCCCCTCCGACACCAGTGCATCGTGGAATTGTCTAGCGTAACCGGTCAGGCAATAGTAAACGCCACGATCCCATTTTCCAAAACTACCTCTTTCTTCAATATACGAGTATCTGAAATATTTGTAATTAATAAAAGTTAATAAAATAATCTTCTTGCACTGATATGATGACGTGCCTTATATAGGACCCCTTCATGCCGGAGACAGTGTCATTCTGCGACTTGCCATCCTATAGTTACACCACACATTAATTAACCTTGACTGGTTGAATGTCCACAAAATACAAATATTCGCTAATTTACTCAACGTCGTGCTTGATTTCAATCATATAACCCGCAAAATATTCATCAACAATGCTGGTAAAGCAAATTGGGAGCTAAATAAATAATGTAATATTCGTTTCAACGCAATTTGCCTACTCCGCTCATGAGCTCCAAAATTATTACGATGAAAACATTTCGTGTTTATTCACACTGTGCTAATGTTTTATTTTTCATATTATACACGTAGGCCTTGATTTTGCGCATATAATAAAACAGTAAAATTTGTGTGTCAGTTCATGTGTGAATATTAGAGCGATATTAAAATAGTATTAGAACACTTTTCAATGCTTTTTATTTTTTGTCTGTCTGTCTGCTTGTATTTTTGTTTGTCCAGGCTAATCTCCGAAACTACTGGACGGATTTCAATGAAATTCTTGTGGTGTATAGATACTTAGCCTGGTCAACATCAAAAACACTTTTTACTGCGGTGTAATCGCTCATTCCTACGGGAAAACGGAATTTTGGCACACTGCAAACCAACAATAACAAATCACTGATTATAATATTACTACGCTACGCGAAGGCAGGCACCAGTTAGTTTACAGAATAACACGCATACAGTCTAATTGGTCTGACTCGACTTGGGATGTCTCCTCGCTCATACCGTCTTCAAAGTATTGACTTACCTCATAACATTTGTTTCAGCCTTTGATAGTAATAACACGCCTTGCCTATGTGATATAAAATATTGCGCACAATTTCACACAAATACAACGAAATAGCGTTGTATTTGTGTGATTTTTTTTACAAAGAAATTTCCTTTACAAAGAAATTAAACACATTAGTGTTGAAAATTAATCCTCACAAAATATTTTTACATTTACACTTACCGTAGTCGTTTACTGACGATTACTTAGGCAAATTGCATCTAATTTGAACTCTTTTACTAAACACTCAGACCGATTTCAGAGATTATTGTTGTAAATTAAGTGTTAAATTTAGCTTTTTATCTGCCACACACATTTGTGTGTTCATGACATTAATCGTGTTAATTAAATACCTTTAACCGGAATCTGTGAAATTTGTGATATATATTTGATATTTCCAAATAGGCAAATAAGGACTGTAATTAGGATATGTGAAACCGGCCGAATCCAACATAAACGAACAACGAACATCCTCTATCTAATGGTCGATACGATACGAACTCGATAGTCAGCCAAAAGTTCCCAAACGTAGTGCAAATTTTATAGTCCAGGATGACAATATCTATACATTTTCTAAATTAAAAATTAACTTAATAAAAACCGACTTCAATGCTAATTCATAAAAAGCTTAAAATAACATGATTTAGTTATTAAAAACATAAAGACAATTTAAAAAAGATACTACTTCGAATGAAATAAGAAATTTAAAATCGGTTTACCTACCTACAATTGGAGTGTTTATCCCTTAATTTTTCCAAAAAGCTGTACCTTACATCATCATCTCCGCTACATAAAACTATACGTAAATTCCCGAATAATTAGAGAAAGTATATAAAAAATACATGGGGGCATATAGACTTGACTTCGATTTCCCTAAGATACACTTTTGTATACAATAATATAAGATAGATAAGATACATTAAAGTATACACTTTTGAACAAAACAAGAATCATCATCGAAATTGGTCTTACTGTCAACAGTCCTTAAGTAACAAATATTTAATTGGAAGGCGAATAAAAAGACTCACCAAACTCAATTGTATCTTACATAAATATACATATTTTTGAATATATTACAGGTATAGATATAAAGCGAAAGTAATAACATTCACTGTAGCTAATCACTTTCTACCTGTAAAAACTTTTAATTGGCCTTCTTAAATTATTGTTATGTCAATTTTGTTGTATTAGCTGTAAGTTTTTCTTAAGTAATAAAATAAAATAAAATTAAAATTAATAAATTTTAAGTGTAAAAAGCTCAGGCGCTTATAACTTTATTAATTAAAACAGAGAAAACAACAGTAATCTTTATGAACACTTTAATAAGTTTACAAATTTTCAATTATTATTTAAAACAATAAATGTTGATGATAAGGTCTTGTATCTTGTTAAATTTAATTGCAGTTAGGGCATTTCATTGTCGTTATCATTATCAGTACATGTCCATTCGCTGCTGGATATAGATCTCTTTCAATTAGCGCCAGAACGTCCGGTCTCCAGCTACTCGCCTAAATCTCGGACGACCACTGCTTTCGATACTAGTCTTGTCAGATAATAGACCAAAGATGATTTATTAAAAAATAGTAAATATGTAGGTATATGATTTGTTTTAAATATTATTTGTATGCCGTTAATGGCCAAACATAGAGTTGCTAAATGTAATTTGTTGTTCCATCTGTAATGTACCTATACAAATGAATAAATTGATTTGAAGATATGAATGTGCCATGTTTTGTAACGTGAATTTAAATTTGAAAAGTGATGATATAACGAGAAATAATTAAAAGCATTTTTTGCTGTATTTGACTTTAAGAAGCACTATGCGTTTCTTACATTAATTGAGGGTGACCAGCAGTTGTAAAATCATTTTTTATTTAATTCTAGTTGCGCACAGCCGTTTTGGAGAATCGTTTTTTTTAATTTTTTTTTTTAATTTTCAGATATTTTTTACTGCAGGCAGTGAGAGTACAGTCCCGCCGGACAGCTTACGACTCGCTTGGCTGTCGAACACGTCACTAACCTGCAACGATCGAACGCCAGCGGGGTAAGTTCGATAATACATTATTTTATAAAAAGGAATGAGGCACAACCTTTTTGAAGTAAAACTCTACGCGCGACTTTGACTTGGGGAGTAAGCTGATGTATGTGGGACGAATGTTACGAAAAGTGTGATCGGGCGAGGGAAATGGAAGTTGAGAGAGAGATATAATATTAAATAATAATAATGTCCTCGTAGGCGATTTCGGCTACGGCGGCCGTCTATAGATGAGCCATCTGCGCAGTACATATTATAGTGCACAAGTGTGCGCGCAAACATAAGTACACTCTCTGTTCCCTCATTATTGCGGTGGGACCGCAGTCAGACTCGACCGGTGAGAAATCAGGCGCAGGACCGACGGCTTAGCGTGCTCTCCACGACACGGGGGTGTAACACCGCCAACTTCCTAACTTCGGACTGTTAAAAATTGAAACATTTCAATAATAATTTTTGGTGCGACCCGGGATTCGAACTCGGGACCTCACGTCTGTGGTTGAACATGCTTACCATTAGACCACGAGGCAGTCAATATAAGCTAGTGAAGACAGAAAGAGAGTCACGTTTCTTATATAAGAGCAAGAAACATTTTCTTTCCGTCTCTCTAATTTAGCCAGTTATGTTTCGTGTATGAAGTTACACTTCAATCCTATGGTTTAAAGCATACACATTTTTTTTAAACTTCTAACTGAGCAGTGACACATTTAAGACTCAAGTTATGTTATGATTATGCCAGTACAGTGCTAAATGTATTTTAATGACGAGGGAGTTGAAACTGATCATACAAAATATAACTATTAATGATTTCACATGTTCATATTACAAGTAAAACAATAGTCAAAATACAGTCATCAATGTCACTTTTGTTAATGTTTGAAATACAAAACTATGCAATCTGGATGGACTGTATTTTTTTTTTATGATATAGGAGGGCAAACGAGCAGCCGGAGCTATTTTCATGACTACCGACGCCCACAAACATCCGCATAGAGGCTATACAGATGCGCTGCCTTCCTGTCTCCACCCACCTCCATGGGCCACCGGCTACTTACACACCGCACGAAACGCGACAGCACAGCTGTCACTTTACGCCAGTCTCGTGTAAGCGAGAGGTACCTCCCCGGTCGTGCCGGCCCAATTCGACTGCATGCAGCAAGTGACACTACCTCTTTTACCTATTTGATATCACAATAATATTTGGTATATAATCACATTCTACTCATTATCAATCATAATGAGTATAATGTGGCGAACACTAAAGAGGTATAAGTAACCTTTTAGAATTGTATATTAATATTTCTATTATTTTTATTCCAGATATTATATCCGACGTGGCAGCAACAGTCAGCATCTGGTTTTGTACTTAGAAGGCGGTGGATACTGCTGGGATGCCGCCTCGTGTAACGCTCGCTGGCGCCGACGACCCGGGCTCATGTCTTCGACAAGATGGCCGCGAGTTCGTAGAGCACCCGCGTTGTTATCTGCTGACCCAGCCGCCAATCCACTTTGGCATGCCTCGACGCACGTGCTTCTTCCCTACTGCTCCAGTGACATGTGGACTGGCACTCGAATGCAAAAAAGTTCTAATGGGAGCTTCACTTTTGCTGGTCACCTGATAGTGCGATCTGTTTTAAGTGAGCTGTTACACTTGGGACTATCGGGACGATTGTTACTAGTTGGTTCAAGCGCAGGAGGTGCCGGTGTCATGATCCATGCAGATGCGACCAGAAGATTTCTGCGACCTTATGGGATACGTGTTGTCGCTATTGCAGACTCTGGATGGTTCCTGGATCGGCCTCCAAAGGCACGTCGGGTGCCACCTACAGATGTGATTGCTAGATTAGGGCATTCCCTTTGGTTGGGATGTCCACCAATGTCATGTATAAGACAGTATCCCGATAAGCCTTGGCTCTGCTACTTCGGATACCGTCTTTATCCTCACATAAAGACACCACTGTTTGTTTTCCAATATTTATTTGATTCTGCTCAACTGACGGCCGAAGGTGTTCGTACTCCTCGAACGAGGGAACAATGGGACGCAGTGCACGAGACGGGCGCAGCGATTCGAGCAAGCCTGAAGAACGTACGCGCAACCTTTGCGCCGGCCTGTATAGCGCATGGTGCACTGGCCCGTCCAGAATGGTTAGCTATTAACGTCTCTGGAGTGCCTCTCCCACGAGCGATAGCATGTTGGGAGAACCGTTTTAGTAGTAGTAAGAGAAGGGAACGGGCGCGATGTGCTCCGAGGAAACTCATCGAGCGATGTTCCTGGCCTCAGTGTAACGGTTCGTGTCCCCGGCTGCGTGACCCGCGCACCGGTGAGGAGGTTGCTCTGGCCGCGTTGCTGCAAAGTTTCGGGCTGGATGTGCGGGGGGCAGCCGCCGCCATGGGCCTGGATGCTCGTGCGTTGTCACGTATGAGCCGTGCAGAGTTGTTGCCGCTGTTGGCGCCGCACACGTGATATACATATGACTGTTTGTGCTTTTTGCACGTTGAATCTACCTCGTTTTGTTGAAGTACAATTATTTTTAATTTAGATAATATTTATTGAATTAAATTTGTATTAAATATAAGGAACTCTAAAGTTTAAGTTGTAATTATTATTTCATAGTGGTACAAGTATTTTTAATTATCATAATCATAAAAATAATTTTCACAACCTTTATTTGATACTTTTTATATAGTTGAGTGCTAATTAGAGATTTTAACCGAAAATATTGTTTCGACGATTGAAATCTGTTTTTCTAATTATATGTGGCGATTGTTCGGTCTCGCGTCAAGTACTCGAGGAGATCATAAGCATTGTTATTACTGACTGTGAGGGAAAATCGGCCAGAGCCAATTGTGTTCTGAAATAAAAAAAGGAATATTTTATACGTAGATACAACTGCTTAGGATTAGTTTCTAATCTCCGGCCCCCATGAGCCCATGTCTGGGGGCGCTGGGTGTGGCTGCACGACGCCCTAACAGAAACAGGCTGAAGAGGGTGGCGCTTAGTATGCCGCACGTGCTTCTCTAAGAGGAAGGGAAGTGAGGCCCTCCAACAACCACGGCGTGATCACCTAGTGGGCGACTGGTGATCATTGTCAGCTGGGGTTTCCAGGGATCATCCTTCCTTAGCACATACCACCTCGGCGTAGACTTCCACGAGGGGCACCGTGTGGTTTTATTCGGTTCAAGCCCGACTTAACCATCTCTATTATAGCCCTTGCTGAGATGGCACCCGTGAGGGTCTCCACACGAAAAAAAAGGATAATTTTCTAACTAAACGGATATTGACTGCGTGTTTTTGCCATTCGTAAATTTCAAAATGAGTGAAATTAGATTCAGTTACCTTTTACAGAAATTTGGTTTCCCCGCTTTTCATTCTCTGTTATCTGATCAAAGGCAACGTAACGAAAGCGCAGCCACTATAGGCACTTTACTAATTACTGGTACTGGGAGCTTTTCAATTTGCAATTTAATTTATATCTTTGCATACATTTATCTCAATAATACATCGTGTGTTTGTTAATTACTTTCTGAGATGATAAGTATAACAAATCACAGCGTCCCTTCGAAGACTTGTATGCTTAATTGCTATTTTACATTTGGAAGGGGGTCGAAGTGATAAAAGAACAAAATGATAAAGTTAAACATCTCTTATAACTAGGTCGCGTTTTATTATGTCTACGTTTGTATTTTACAAACGGGTAATAAACCTTTACTGTGCCTCTAAAATTAGGATGATAATAATTATGAACCTTAAGATTACGAGAAGAAAAGTATTTGCAATGGTTGAGCTTTTCACTTAAAATAATAATTATAGCTTTATATATTAGTTTTTTTTCCAGCCTGCAAAGCTTTTTATTGTTCATTAATATTTCACTAAATTTCTATTACTTTTTTGCTAAAACTGTTGTTTTTATCGATTTCGTTAAGACTTCACTTCGTTGACTATGAGTATATGTTATAATTACTACTTTTTAAACTGCAAGCCGTATAAGTCTTGTTACACTATCCTCCTATCTCTTTGTAAATAAGTTTGCAGTTTCCAAGATCTTTACAATTTTATTAAATAAATAGACGCTCATATTGAAGAACTTCGAGAGTTAACTAGTGAATTTCCTTATTTCGACATTGGTAAGGAGTAGACATGCATCAGATTCCCATCTCCAGTATTTCAAAAAGCCTATTAGTTGTTGGCAATAGGGCGTGTATCTTTCCCACAGAAACGCTAAAAACATTTTGAGCTCTCGACGGACAAGCCTGTTTTAAATTGCTAATTTTAAGAGCACTAATTAAGTACATTGCTTCAAAAGTGGTGAACGCACAAGTACGGGTCAAGGCCAATCGGAGAGGATAAAAGAAAGCACAAATACACAGTTTTTAATACAAATTTCTTTAATATACATATAAATTCTTAGCAAATAAGTGCTAAGAAAAATGCAGAAAGGAAGTAAGCCATCAAGTTTAATAAGGCCAATGTAAGCCAATGGCCCTTTTAAAATGTAAAATAAAAATGAATATACAAGTCTTATCATATCGTCAACATTTAAAATTAAACTAAAAATTAAAAATTTAAAAGAATATTACATTTTTAATTGAAAAAATAATATGAACATGGTGTTGCAATAATCAATGTTGGTAGTCATCATATATTACGTCTATTGTCTAATAGCTCGTTTGTATTTATAGCATAGGAATGCTATTAAAAAAAAACTTATATGTAGTTTGTGTCGGAAAGGAAATCTATGAGACTAGTTCTGCTCCCCGAACAGATGCGTTGCCGGCCTTTTAAATAAGAGTAAGCTCTTTTCTTGAAGATTTACTATATGAATAATTATTAATTCCTTAGGTTTCCTTTGCTAAACTCTTATGAAATCACTGTTACATTACTTCATCCTACTTACAACCAATCAGACGTACTCTGTTTAATGCTTCCCCACCAGGTTCTACACTTACAGAATAAATAATTGTATAATTATCATGGTTGCGAATTATGAGCTAGGTTAATTGGAGTGAAATTTCACAGATATATCATCGTTATAGTTTTTGTTAGAACAGGAAAGAAAATGTCTTTGCTTGAAGATTATAGATTTATATAATCACCAATCAATTATTCATTTCAATCAATATATTTTCAATTATATCGAATAGAATATAAATTTTGCTTTGGTTTGCTAATTTTTCATATAAAATCCCACTGATCGGCTCGGGGTCTTCCACCCGTCCCTCTGTATCAGAAGAAGCCGGTGTAGATTGGAACGAGTGGCGGGTCCAATTTGGACATCGCGGAGGCTCCAGCCTGTCCCTGGAGGGGCCCTGTTGCTTGTATAGCCGGGCACTTCAATTATTGCGGGTGAAGGCACCCGCAGGGGTTTAGTCGGTAGGGGCAATCGCCGAGCCCTACACTGTACCCGGTTGAGGCACCCGGGCTACGTAAAAGTATTCCCCTGCGTTACCAAAAAAAAAGTACTGCTCTTTCATACATAACACTTAAAATTTTTTTGCTAATTTAATTACCATTGATTTTAGATATTTCTTGTCGCATCCTCAGGGCCCATAAATATGAGCAAGACTCAATGCGCCATCATCTTCTTCTACCAATATCCAGAACCAAAAACAATGTTCAAATTGACTAGCTACAAGCTATTCAAATTACACATTAAGAGTTTCTAAGCATTACATCACAAGTTTCTCGTTAGATCAAACCAACCCTTTACAAAGCAAACCTTTAGTTAAAAGCCTTGAACAAAATTTGACTACGGTCTAATAAAAATATTAGTCATCTTATTTGTCACAAATGCTCTATCAAAAGAATATATGGTCGAGAAATACAGGAAAGACCAAAATATACATAAGTTGTATCAACAACACAATCTACAGTGGTAACCTGTACCAACGACTGTACGCGTCGCAGCATTTTCAACTTTTTACAATCATCTATGAAAAACATAAAAATACGTTTTTCCTGCTACAATAGCTATGTAACAACTACTTGAGAAACACATAAAACAGGTAGTTCTAGTCTCTAAAGCAAAAACGATATTATTATTTTATTACTTGGGATAATTTAACATCGATCTATCCGTGTGTCTGTTTTTTGAATAGGTGTCTAATAGCTCCTACAGGATGGAACGAATTTTGATGTAAGACCTAATGCTTCGCAAATTTATAAAGATCAGATGATCAGTCATTTTATGTTAGTATGTTAGTTTCCCAGGTTTTAAATTCTATGTGCGATTATTTTAGTGGTTTTTTTTTGCTGTGTAAGATAGCCTGTGATATCTACTATTCTTCTCTACTCGAGATAACATATTTTATAGTAATCATCACAGTCAATGTGCTGATGGCCAGAATTCACTTATTTTTTATCGACTGGTTCAGTTTCACTTCGGTTAAAAATCACTAGTCAAGTACGGCATACTAAAGTCTTTTCTTAGCTTGAGAGGTTATTATTATGTCAATAAATCTATCACAGGATAAGTCAGAGGATTTTGAGTGGTTTGACAAACTTTGTTTTTACATTAATTAATAGGTGAGCTTTTGATTCCTCTTAAGTAAATAAATGAAAAAATATTTTTTATTTATTTTTTATCTATATTTATTTGTAACTTCGAGATCTTATAACTATGCTAGTTAAAGTTGAAGTTAAAAAGTTGTTTTATATCATCTAATTTTTAAATAACAATAATTAAAATAAGAACGAATTTCCGTGCGTAGTTTGAAAGAATGAAGTAAAAATAAAATTAAAAATTTTGACACCAGATTTCCCCAAACACAAAAATTTAGAATTAAGATACTTTGAAACGAAAAAATGTTTTCATATTGTTTAGCTTTGAAGCTTTTTAGTTAAGTATTTTTTTATTTGTTCAAATATTTTTCTTATTTCCTTAACATTTATAAAATGGCTTGGCAATAACTTCCAAAAAAAATGTTTATCTGGAAAAATACAAGTCTCGAACATATACCTACTTCTCAATGAGAGAGGCCTAATATAAGTAGGTCACCAACAAATATAAACTTTTAACGGCGAAGTATATTTTCTTAAAGTCAATGAAAATAATGATCTGCAAATGGCTTTGTCTAGATCTATCTGGATAGGCTAATCAACAAAGTACGTACCTACGACGTAATGAGAATACTTAAAATGGCTTAAATTGTTAGGAAATTTATAAAAAATTATATGTGGAGACCGCACGGCCCCTACGATACCAGTGAAGGGTTAAAATTGGCTAACCAACAAAGTAAGCATATGTATGCAGCTTAGAATCTCTTAGACTATTGAAACGATGGGACCTCCTCAGTCATCCGGCTCGATTCATCTGCAATACAGCAATTACATTGTATATACGCAGGTACGATATATTTTTTTCAAAATCGGACAGTGCCGCAGTAAGGGGCCATTCTTCTACCTCCTTATCCAAAGGTTATGTGATCTTGTGCGTCACAGAACCTAAGCGGTTTCTAGATGCTAGCTACTATCGACGCCAGAGCATCGTGGAATTGCTCTAGAGCCGCCAGTCAGGCAGAGGTAAAGGTCACAATCGTAGTTTTCTAACCCGCGTCCTGCTTCAATATCTGTTTGTAATTTATAAGAGTTAGGATCTTCCTGGGCCGATATGCTTGCAAGTCCTCTATATCTGGCTCCTTCTTTATGCCGGAGACCCGTGCCACTTTGAGGACTTGCCATCCTATCCTACACCATTCATTAATACCTTGCTGCACTGGTAGCTTGTCCTCAAAATACACACTTTCACTAATTTGCTCAACGTTATGCTTAATTTCAATTGTGTCCTACAAAAAATTCATCAACAATGCTGGTAAAGCAAATATGGACCTAAATAATAAAATACAATGTTCGTTACAACGCAATTTGCTTATTTCGCTCACGGGTTTCAAAATAATTACGATGAAAATATTTTGTGTTTATTCGAACGTGCTAAGTATTATTTTTGACATACTCAAAGAATAGGAGCCTATGTCTGCTAGGGCATTGTTATTTATATTTTAACAGATAAACAAAAGACTGCAGCATTAGTGAGAATTGGTGTCGTGTTGTATTACAGTCCAAGGGTTTTTGTAAGCAGAATGAGCGACGAAACACTCCCCAGCGCACACATAAAAACGTGGGACGCAGCGATTTAGTCGCAAAGCGACCACGAATGTTACGTATCGAGCATCGGAGCAGACGCTATATCGCGCGATTCCGATATCGCGACTGGACGCGGAGAGCGATCGCGGCAGCTTGTGTCGTGTGTGCTGTCGGAGCGGACCTCTCGCTCTGATGAACCGTCATAAAACTGATGACTTTGTCGTTTCGTGTGGTTTGTGATTAGCGATATCCCATCGGCGGGGTAAAGAAGGCAACGCATATGCAACGCATGTATATGCGAACGTAATTGGGCGCCACCAAATATTTCCAATATCTCGTTTGTCCTCATAAAACACAATCTCATAACATTTGTTACAAATAGGCTTTGTTAGACGAAAACGTGCTCACACTGATTTAATATTGGCCATTATAAACAATTTCATATCAGGATTAACGAAATTTAAAATGGTAAAAAATAAAAGCAACTAATCGTATAATGCCAATATTAGAAAAATGAAACTAATATAAAACATATTTTTATACGAAAATTCAAAATTAGAACTTCATAATTAAAATTAATAATTTTGTGTGGTTTCAGTACATACTTATCGAGAAGAATATATTACGGTAAAGAAAAGTTATACTATAATAAAGTAATTTTTAACACGTGCGATAAGTGTTACGCCCTCACTCACTACATGTCATAAAAGTTTTCAATATAACATAATAAATAAATCCTTTTGAGACAGAAATCAGTACAATAGAAAGGATTTACTCGCTGCTACTCTACTCTGTTATATCAACATCATTTATATGCAACAACAACAAAGTGTCACGGTGGATAGAGCTGAGAAAATGAGAAAAACATAATGTGTTTTGTTGATCTTTCAACTCCTAAATATTCACTTGTTTCTATATTTATTATAATACTTTAAGCTTATCGTTTAAATTTTCACCAATTCAATTAAATTAAGCAATATCTCAGACAGTGAGAGACAATGACCTTAATAAGGAAATACATGTAGGATGGATCCAATCTCATGATTAACAGCGAGCGAATGATATTTTTTCTTCGTCTCTAAAGGATAGAGCTTAGTCACTGTACATGGTAAGTGATAAATGGGGTGGCGAATGACACAAACAAAAAATATTGAGCAGTTTTATATTGAGACCGAACACGTGACCTTAACGTTATTTAAGGCGAAAGCAAATAACTTATTTCAGTCATGAAGTTTGGAAAATACATTGGCTCCGCTGAAACCATGTCACACATAATAAAACTATTTACCCGATTCCCTTAGAAGATGAATTCTGATTTTCGAGCCTAGCTTGTTGCTTGATTGCTAAATGAATTATTAGTGTGCAAGCTGTCGTTAGTCATGATTATGAGTTTGACATTGCGTTTTAAAAAAATTATAAATAAACAATAACATACAACATAAAATAGGTAGATATATCCGTGAGCGTCACACGACAGGTTGACTTAAAGCTATCAAAGTCAGCCTAGCGAAGCGTCATTGCCGATGGAAGTGAGGGGAGTCACCGAGAGATTCTGATTCGAGACGGCGCGGCGACCACGCGCAACGCTTGTGACGAATTGCTTTGAATCATAGCTACCATAAGATTTAGTATTCTTATTAAATTTGTTATAAATGTCCTGTTTTAAATGTTACGCCCACATACCTATATCATATCTTACAAGATGATTACTGATGAAGGCCATCCTGACCCTTCAAATATAAATTGAGACACAATAAAGTCGATTTTATTTTGTATCTAGTGTAATTCGCGTTATCAAGAAGAATATAAAGAATCATATGTTAAAATCCGTCAACCTGTAGCAGAAGAGAAATAAAAATATTTTGTAAAGATTTTAATGCATCGTCGATTATGTAGTTAACATAAATTAGTTAAAAACATAATACCTATTACCCACATCATATGCACCATATGGAATTCAATTTTTTAAAGCAGGGTTGTAAAAATTTTTCAACGGGAAATATTTTAAAATAACCCTATTTTTATATATGAATATTGGCTCAAAGAAACTGCGAACAGAAGTACAGATAGCACGCAGCCAAATTTATTGCACTGGCCTTTATTTCTGTCGCGAGTGTAGCTGGATTAAAGTATAAAAGGATCCCGTTGTCGATATATTCACATCGCGGCTCGGACCAAAACTGTCTGGAAGATAAATGGAAGCAAGCATATAAAACCTAGTAGGAAGCAAAAGAAAGAAAGTCCGATTTATCTTTGCTATTAAAATTATTGTAGTGCACTGGAAAAATGGATTTCCTTACACAAACATACAGAAATGGATATATTTGATATGAAATGAAAAATGTATTGTTGTCCAGATATTATGTGCAACTGAATTTAGTTATTAATGGTTAGTAAACATTGGACAGTGCCGCCTTGTACCTAGGCTATATAGACTCCAAAATTTTTAAATGAATGGTCTTTTTAGTACAAGGCCATTACTAAAAAGACCATTCATTTAAAATTTTTTTTTACTTCTCAATACCTCGCGAAGGCTGACGATAGTCAGTTAACACATGAACTGGCTACTCTCCCTAAATATACTCGATGACGACGCCATCGAAAATAACGGACGACATCTCGTATTTTGTGTCCCAAAATCGATGAATCAAGGGTCCGTCTCCGCTTCTACTCTCCATCCTTTGCATCTGCACCACTGACATCCATCTACTGCACGCAGGTCTGGACTGGAAAGTCAAGTAAGGACAGTTAGCGATCATACTTCAACCTCCTGATCTTCTCCTCCCCTCCTGGGATCCCTCTTGGCTTCACCGTGATAGTGCAAGCCTCTTATTAAGTCCCACCACGACAAGGTGGAGATCCGTTGAGGGAGAGACTGTTAAAGGCATTGGCAATGTCTAGTGACACCACCATAACCACATCCCCTCTGTTTTCCGTGTCCCTTGTTACCGTCTGAAGGCGCTATATTGCATCGACTTTGTACCGTCTTGCTCTAAATCTATATTGGGAATCAGAGAACCCAGGTTTCAGTCCATTTTTCAAACTCCGAATAAGGCGGGATTCCATTACCAATTCTAGGGCTTTCCCAGCCTCATTCTGCAGCAATACAGGATGAACGTGCCGATCGACCGTGACCGATTCACTTTGGAAAGTTTACTTGAGTACGTACTAGAGATAATAACTGAAAATATTGTTTCGACATTATTTTCTGTTTATTTGTGTGCGTGTGCTGCTATGCGTACGTTTACGATATTATTTATTATTTTTCTTGAGACGAACTTCTTAGCATTCCATGGATTCACCGTGCGGGTGCCGGGTCCATCGTGTGGCAGAGGAAGTAACCCCGAGTAGCCCCGGGACTTGTGATTCCGGGTGTAGGTTTAAGAGGCCTCTTTGTGATGATAGTCAACACTCACCTTTACTACTCAGGCTTACTCCCCCTACCTAGCCATATTTCATAGGAGCCTGCTAATGCAGCTTTAGATACTCGTTCTAAAGTAGAACTTACTGCAGTTCTCGAC
>LUGF01014924.1:252887-265661 GCA_001625245.1 Calycopis cecrops
TATCTCGTTTGTCCTCATAAAACACAATCTCATAACATTTGTTACAAATAGACTTTGTTAGACGAAAACGTGCTCACACTGATTTAATATTGGCCATTATAAACAATTTCATATCAGGATTAACGAAATTTAAAATGGTAAAAAATAAAAGCAATTAATCGTATAATACCAATATTAGAAAAATAAAAGTAATATAAAACATATTTTTATACGAAAATTCAAAATTAGAACATAATTAAAATTAATAATTTTGTGTGGTTTCAGTACATACGTATCGAGAGGAATATATTACGGTAAAGAAAAGTTGTTTTTAAGACGTGCCATAAGTGATACGCCCTCACTCACTACACGTCATAAAAGTTTTCAATATAACAGGACTTACATAATAAATAAATCCTTTTGAGACAGAAATCAGTACAATAGAAACAATCAACTCGCCACTACTCTACTCTGTTATATCAACATCATTTATATGCAACAGAACAAAGTGTCGCGGTGGATAGAGCTGAGAAAAAGATAATGTGTTTTGTTGATCTTTCATCTCCTAAATATTCAATTGTTTCGATATTTATTATAATATAATACTTTAAGCTTATCGTTTAAATTTTCACCAATTTTATTAAATTAAGCAATATCTCAGACAGTGAGAGACAACGACCTTAATAAGGAAATATATTATGTAGGATGGATCCAATCTCATGATTAACAGCGAGCGAATGATATTTTTTTCTTCGTCTCTAAAGGATAGAGCTTAGTCACTGTACATGGTAAGTGATAAATGGGGTGGCGAATGACTCAAACAAAAAATATTGAGCAATTTTATATTGAGACCGAACACGTGACCTAAGCGTTATTAAAGGCGAAAGCAAATAACTTATTTCAGTCATGAATTTTGGAAAATACATTGGCTCCGCTGAAACCATGTCACACATAATAAAACTACTTACCCGATTCCATTAGAAGATGAATTCTGATTTTCGAGCCTAGCTTGTTGCTTAGTAGTCATGATTATGAGTTTGACATTGCGTTTTAACAAATTTATAAATAAACAATAGCATAAAACATAAAATAGGTAGACATATCCGTGAGCGTCACACGACAGGTTGACTTATAGCTATCAAAGTCAGCCTAGCGAAGCGTCATTGCCGATGGAAGTGAGGGGAGTCACCGAGAGATTCTGATTCGAGACGGCGCGGCGACCACGCACAACGCTTGTGACGAATCGCTTTGAATCATAGCTACCATAAGATCTAGTATTCTTATTAAATTGCTTTTAAATGTTCCTGTTTTAAATGTTACGCCCACAGACCTACATCATATTTTACAAGATGATTACTGATGAAGGCCATCCTGACCCTTAAAATATAAATTGAGACACAATAAAGTCGATATTATTTTGTATCTAGTGAAATTCGCGTTATCAAGAAGAATATAAAGAATTATATGTTAAAATCCGTCAACCCATTCAGGCTGTAGCAGAAGAGAAATAAAAATATTTTGTAAGATTTTTATGCATTATGTAAGTTAACATAAATTAGTTAAAAACATAATACCTATTACCCACATATGTACCATATGGAATTCAATTTTTTAAAGCAGGGTTGTAATAATTTTTCAACGGGAATCATTTTAAAATAAACCTATTTTATATATAAATATTGGCTCAAAGAAACTGCGAACAGAAGTAAAGATAGCACGCAGCCAAATTTATTGCACTGGCCTTTATTTCTGTCGCGAGGGTAGCCGGATTAAAGTATAAAAGGATCCCGTTGTCGATATATTCACATTGCGGTTTGGACCAAAACTGTCTGAAAGATAAATGGAAGCAAGCTAACAAAACCTAGGAGGAAGCAAAAGAAAGAAAGCCCGATTTATCTTTGCTATTAAAATTATTGTAGTGCACTGGAAAAATGGATTTCCTTACACAAACATACAGAAATGGATATATTTGGTATGAAATGAAAAATGTATTGTTGTCCAGATATGTGCAACTGAATTTAATTATTAATGGTTAGTAAACATTGGACAGTGCCGCCTTGTACCTAGGCTATATAGACTCCAAAATTTTCAAATGAATGGTCTTTTTAGTAATGGCCTTGTACTTCCCAATACCTTGCGAAGGCTGACGATAGTCGGCCAACACATGAACTGGCTACTCTCCCTAAATATACTCGGTGACGACGCCATCGAAAATAACGGACGACATCTCGTATATTTTGTGTCCTAAAATCGATGAATCAAGGGTCCGTCTCCGCTTCTACTCTCCATCCTTTGCATTTGCACCACTGACATTCATCTACCGCACGCAGGTCTGGACTGGAAAGTCAAGTAAGGACAGCTAGCGCTGATTCTTCAACCTCCTGATCTTTGGGTTGTGTGGCTTTATGGGTTACAGAACCCAGATAATCCCTAATTGCCCCAGCACCAACCCCATAGCAGAACTACTCAACAGCCGTCAGTCAGAAATAAACACCTCAATCGCATTTTCCCAAAATACCTTCTGCTTCAAAATCTATCTCAAATATTTATAAAAGTCAAGATCTATCTTCATACCATTAATGCTGACATACTCTCTATTTTGTGGTCTTCTTCAGGATTGGAATCTTTGCCATTCTCCTGCCTTGCCATCCTATAGTTACACCACTCATTAATATCACTCACACTCATCGTTGACTGGTAGATTGTCCACAAAATACGAAATATTTACTAACTTACTCAACTTTGTGCTTGATTTCAATTATGTATCTCGCAAAAAATCATCTACAATGCTGGTAAAGTAAATTGGGAACAAAATCAATAATGTTATATTCGTTTCAACGCAATTTACCTACTCCGCTCACGAGCTCCAAAATAACTACAATGAAAATATGCCTACCATTACTACCGGTTATTTATAGTTGATGTAATTTATTGTCACTAATTGATGGAAATTAATAGGTATTATATTTTGATTATATATATTTATGTAAACTATTTCCATTTTTGATTATATATTTGTTTACAGAATAAAAGAAATTGCAGTATTTTTTAATAAATGGTATTATCCTGACTGATTATATCAGACTGTGATAGTCTCTCTCTCTCTCTCAGTCTTAAAAGTGTTGGCTTTGCGTTTCGAGATTCTGTTCTGTTTTGTGCGGTTTGAGATTTGCGATGGCCCATCGGTAAAGTGGGGTAAAGAAGATAATACATCTGTAAATGCGAATGTTATTTCATGTCACCAAATGGCTACGATATCTCGATTCATCTCATATGCTATAAAAACACTATTTCATAATATTTCTTGCAAACAGCCTTTGTTAGACGGATGCGTATTGATACTGATATAACATGCTTCGGCTGTTTAATATAAAATATTGCGCACGTTTCTTCAAGAACACTACTATTTAGTGATGCAAGCTATTACAAAATAATGTTGGATCGAGCCCACCGGTCGCGGTGTAGTTTCTTCCCAGACATGTTACTAGAGTGTCATCCGCGTAGCAAACGACATTCATACCATAGCGAAGACGACTCTGCAGGACCCAGTCGTACTCTATAACCCACAAGATCGGACCAAAAACCGAGCCCTGTGGGACACCTTGCCCTGCTTGTGTTCTAACATAATATGACCTCCCTTGGTCTGAGTAAATTACCTCCTTATCAGCTAGGTACGAGTTCAACAGTCTTCCCAAGGGGCTTCCTAAAATATTTCAGCGCCTCTTGTAACTTACTGTTGGGAAGACTGTTAAAGGCATTTTTTTTTTGGAACCCAGGGGAATACCCTTACATACACTATCCAGGGACCCACTGCCACTGGGTTGCTTCTTGGTCGCGGGAGACATGGTGCATAGCAACGACACATTGAGACACCTCTCCTCCCGCGACCCCTTCTCCATGGACGCATCCAGAGTGGGCCCTGGCTGAACCCACTCGGAGCGTCCCCTCCTGGGATCCCTCTTGGCTTCACCGTGATAGTGCAAGCCTCTTACTAAGTCCCACCACGACAAGGTGGAGATCCGTTGAGGGAGAGACTGTTAAAGGCATTGGCAATGTCTAGTGACACCACCATAACCACATCCCCTCTGTTTTCCGTGTCCCTTGTTACCGTCTGAAGGCGCTATATTGCATCGACTTTGTACCGTCTTGCTCTAAATCTATATTGGGAATCAGAGAACCCAGGTTTCAGTCCATTTTTCAAACTCCGAATAAGGCGGGATTCCATTACCAATTCTAGGGCTTTCCCAGCCTCATTCTGCAGCAATACAGGATGAACGTGCCGATCGACCGTGACCGATTCACTTTGGAAAGTTTACTTGAGTACGTACTAGAGATAATAACTGAAAATATTGTTTCGACATTATTTTCTGTTTATTTGTGTGCGTGTGCTGCTATGCGTACGTTTACGATATTATTTATTATTTTTCTGCTTTTATTACAAAGAATATTACGTAAAAAATTAAATGACTAGATGGAATTGAGGTATAAAATAAAAAATATAATGCAAACAAAATTATAATACATATTTGGTAAAATCAGGCTAATTTTAAATAAAAATTGGACTAGTTCATTCGTAACTTTGTAGTTACATTTCTCATAAATATCTCACTATTATTATTCACTGAAGTGTACACCAACTCACTCGGCTGTGAGTTTGTTATTTATTAAATCAATCGATCAAATACAATCGAGACGGCTTGGTCCGATTATATCTGGTGAGCAAGAATCCTGGAGCGCGACGGCCAGTTTCATATTGTGATGTACGTGTTATATTTATATGCAGTCCACCGCTTCTTGGAAGACCACTTCGTCATAACTGGTTCGCGCGTTCGACACTTATATCTATCGATACGTCTACAACATCACTACCTAAAAAGAAATCTGTTGAAACAATGTTCGCTTGATTTTTCCATACGGATGACAGGCGAGCGGTGACGTTGCGGTTGACGGCATCAGCGTTATCTCTTATCGACCCTCTTAAGAAAAGGATGTCTAGTACTGTTGGAGTTGTTTGTGCCATGGCAGAGAATAATGGATGCCGCGGCGACTGCGTGTGATAATTAGCGATTGTTCTGTCCAAGTACTCGAGGAGATCATAAGGGTTGTTAGTGTTGGCCCACAAGTGAGGCAAAATCGGCCAGAGCCAATTGTGTTCTGAAACAAAAAATAAGGAATATTCTATAGTTATAATGAATATTATATTTGTAATCAAATGGACACTAATATCGGTGGATACAAATCCTTGTACATTAGGGACATATAGGAATAAATATTTTAAACTATAAGTTGTATTTAGTTTCTGCATGTTTTTGCCATTCGTAAATCCCAATCCTAAGCTAAATTAGATTCAGCTTACTTTATCAAAAATTTGGTTTTTCAGCTTTTCATTGTCAGTTATTTCATCAAAGGCATCGCAATAAAAGCCCAGCCATTATAGGCACTTTGCTAATTACTGGTGTAGATAGTTTTTCAATTTCCCATTTAATTTATATCTTTGCATACATTTATCTCAATGAAACAATGTGTGTTTGTTGATTACTTTCTGAGATGATAAGAATAACAAATCACAGCGTTCCTTCGAAGAATTGTATGCTTAGTCGCTATTTTACACTAGGAAGGGGGTCGAAGTGATAAAAGAACAAAATGATAAAGTTAAATCAACATTTCTTATAACTAGATCGCGTTTTATTATGTCTACGTTTGTATTTTATAAACGGGTAATACACCTTTACTGTGCCTCTAAATTTGAGATGATAATAATAACCAACTAGCTAACTAGTTTAGGTATATATTATAACCGATAACCGCTGGGGTAGAAATTTTCACGAGTGGCGACTCCGCAGAAGAAAACAGAATTTTGAACGGCCTTCAACCCGATAGACTGACGATTTGGTTGAGGCGGCGGGGTGCCTCCTATCAGCTGTCACAGATACTCGGGGCACGTTTGCTTTGGGCATTTCCGTGTTTTGCGTGGCCGGCAGGGAAATGACCACAGAGTGCCACCGTTGCGGCTGTGACGATGACACGGCGTAGCATAATCTGGAGGAGTGCCCAGCATGGGCCAGGGTGCACCGTGTACTCGTCGCTGCCTTGGGGACGAACCTCTTACTGCCAACCATAATACGGTCCATGGTCGGCAGTAAAGACATGGGCAGATGTTCGGTACATCTGTGAGGAAGGTTGTCTCGCGGAAGGAGGCGGCGGAGAGAGTGAGCGAGTGTAACCCCCTCGCTCCTACTAATGCCGCAAATGAGCCAGAGCTCGGAGGAGGTAGTACAACAAACTCCTCCCCCCTAACCGAGGCTCAGTGATGGATGCGGGGGCATCCGTCACCCTATGCAAGGCCTCGTGGAGGAAGGTGCGCGCCTTCTCGAGTAGTGAAGGACAGGAGGACTGCTCTCCTGCCCGTCCTCTTTGGAGGGCTCGCTACTTTTTTATGTGGCGGGTAACTAGAACTAGGGCAATGGATGTGGCACCTGTGTTCATTGCCATTTTAAGTAGAAGGGATGGAACACCTGGAGGTTTAAGTGGGTATACGCCGCAAGATTTACTTACAGCGAAAGTCCTATATCACTTGCTTCCCGCGAAGTCAAATGGTATACGTAATTGCATTGGATTATTTTGATTAATTGCAATTATGCGTAATTGCATTTCCTTCAGTAAAAAAAAAGTGAGCCGTTGGAGGCAAGTGGCTCGTAACCATGACCTGACGCTCAATTGGGGAGGCCTGTGTCCAGCAGGGGACGTCCTCCAGGTTATAATGAAGATGATAGATTATAATCTGAAATAGAAATACTTTTTTCTCTGAAAAATCAATGAGATCTGAGAGACTGTATGCTAATGAAACACCGAAGTGTAGCTTGTATCAAATAATTTACCTGAAACGATACTGTTGTCAACATAACTGAAGATCAGGCGTTTATTGTGATCCCACAGGCTCTGCATTGTGGGTCCCCTAGAATTGGCATTGGCGGCAAACAAGTAAGCGTTAGCGAGGTGTGGTCCTAGCTCGTTCCTTATTACATTCAGCAACCCTTCGTGGACGTGTTTGATCGGTGCGCCTTCCTGACTATAGAATCCCATTGGGAAATGATGAGCATCAAGGAACACAACCTGCAACACGCGAAAGATGACTTGTTTAGAATGAACTTAAAGGCAAAAAGTATACTTTTTGCCTTCTTTACTTTCCTTCGTTACTAAATTATAGCTAAATAAGAATGCACGGCTAGGTAGCACTTAATGCAGTTGCAGTTTCTAGAATCATTACAATCATATTAAATAAAAACACGATCATATTGATTATCAATAAGATTGAGAATTAACTTGTTAGTTATTATTTCGACATTGACAAAGAATAGATAACCATGAAATTCTCATCTCCTGTATTTTAAAAGGTCTTTGTAGAGTCGTTGTTGTAAGGTAGTTGTATTGGGGCGTATATCTTTTTCACAGAAGCGGAAAATTCTGAGCTCTCGAAGGACAAGGCTGTTTTGAATAGCTAATTTTATGAGCACTAATTAAGGCAAATAAGGGACATGGCTTCAAAACTGGCGACCAAATGGGTCAAGGTCTATCGGAGAGAAAAAAATTGAGGAAATGTTTTCCTCAGTTCCTTAAACAATGCTTTTTCTTTAACATATCATGTGCTCAAGGAAAAAAATGCCTAAAGAAAATAAATCATCAAGGTTAATGAGTCCAACGCATTTGGTCCTTTTAAAAATGTAAAAGCTAATACTATATACATAATCTTCCAGGTCTGATAGATTTGGTCACTAGTCAATTGACGAGTCTATTTATGCCATTTACCACTGCTCTGAATAGAGAGCAGTGGTAAATGGCATAAATATCTATTGCAATGTGTTGTCAGAAATGAATAATAAAACACACAAATAAACTTACCTCTTCTGTACTATCCAGAAATACACGTATCTCTTTCAGAAGTGGAACTAACGGCCGCACACGGATGAGATTGTGGTTCAGCCAATACCTGAAAATAATTGGCTGGTTTAGTCAAGTTATTTTCATTAGAGGCTCGGTAATAACGCAAAATGTTTCCGTATTGGTCAATGTTGTTCAGTGCTAGGGTTAAGTTTTAGAATGTTCGAGATAAACTAGAATACAATTTGGTTATGTAAAAACCCGAGTCTAATATGAAATTATGGATATCGTTTTATTTTTGATTAGTCAAAAGCCTGTGAATGGTTTTTGTATTTATATAGGTAGATATGGTAGATATAGATTATCTAGGTAAGAGGCATCCGTAAAGGCTCAGTGGCAATTTTAGCTGGGGATGGAATTGCCCAAATTTGATCTCCATATTAAATACCTCAGTAGAAATGCTTTTAAAATATTTACGCACATTTGGATTAGAAGATTTTGGAAATTTTGCCTACAGGCGCGGTATAAAGGCACTCACAAATAATAATAATAATATAATATCTATTCCTATTTTCATTAGTAAGAAGTTGTATACATTGTAAGAAGTAGTGCTGCATTGTGCTCGAATTAGGCCGGGACTACAGAGTCTATTGGATGAAATACTTTATTCCAACCGAAGGAGTACAACTCATCTGTCGAAATCTGTGGATATTTATGGCCCTCGGTAGTCACTTTGTGTTCGTTTGCCCACTTATACTATACAAATAATAACTTAGATTCTCTTCTTAAGTATTTAGTCAGAGAACTTAAGTATTTTTACAATGCAAGCATATACTTTTTGCAGTGATAGAGGGTTAGGCACACACTCCAGGATGGAGATAAACAAAGAACCGAAAAGCAATAACCCTAAGACTTCTTTCTACTACTACTAAAACTACTACTACTACTACCTAAAACTTTTTTCTTGGATAGGGATTATTCACTAATAGTAGTATTGATGTTTTTAAGTACATGCCTTCTTCGTAGTAAGCAGATAAAGAAATAATGCTAACATTAATATATCCAAATTCATTGCGGTCTAGAATAAAGTCAGTCCAAAAATGTATGTATCTAACTTAACAGCGACAATATCCAGTGACCGCACGATATACAATGGCGAGTGGAGGAAGAAAGGCAATCACTGATCACTTGACCGCACCGCATTAGACCGCGTCTCACATACCATGCTCTTGATATTTTTGCACAGAATGCAATTGATATTGTAGATACTGAGATTGTATTACATATTGACATGTTATATAAAGATCTAATGGGTTTCTTATAAAGCAAGATGCAATCTAGGAAAATTAGTATAAAATCTCAAGACTTTAAACACTTGTACCTAAAAAAAATTCTGATACTATTGGGGCCTTTGTAGTTGAAACTTTGTAGGTTGATGTATTCTGTGAACAGCTACTCGAATTTCGAAGAAAAATAAATGAATTAAAAAATGAAAGGTAACCCTATACTCCATACATTGATCTAAGTCTAAAAATCTTATTTTTCATCCAGCCCTTATACCTTTTTATTTCTTTTTTAAGACCTATTCATAGACACCCCTCACGGTGTCTATAAATAGGTCTTAAAAAAGAAAAAAAAAGGTTAATAAAAACCATTTTTTGTTAAAATTAATTGTTCAAAAGATAGACGCTTCCAACGTGGAAACAGGAGCGCCCCCCCCTCTAACTTTTAAAATAAGAGAGTGAGAAATCTAAAAATATATGCTGTAGATCTTACTGAAAACTTTATTCCCATCTTCACATAATAAATATTTTACCCTATTTTTATTATTATTATTAAATATATTAAAACCATATAAAATTTAGTTTTAAAATAAATTGTATGAATTTCGAGTAAAATAATAAATAATCAAAGCTAGTGGAAGCCCGTACCATTGCTGCTGGTGTTGCAAGCCCATATCTCATCTGGTGTAACGTAACGAGCTCATCACAATATCAAGAGTGCCGATGTTTGCTCTCATTTAACTTTTAATGAATGCCCGATGGGAAAACTAAAGCTTATTTGGATCTAGATTATTTCTGCGAAATATATTCGCCCATTATAACTATGCGAGCCCAGTCATGAGGTTTTACGCGCATAAAATCTATCTCTAGGTAACCATTCATTTTTACCACCACACCAACTTTAAGTTATAATAATATTAAGATTAGTAAGATTATTTGAGTTTTCCCTACCCAATGTTTTAAAATAACTTACTTATCTGCTTCGTTCGTATAGAAGTCGTAGAACCCAATTCTGAGGTCGAAGTATCTAATGCCGTGGACTAGCTGAGCCCAGATGGAGCGGTCCTGGCAGAGCACGAAGTTGTCCCTCGAGACGGAACTAATTTCCGTGTCGAAGCGCCAGGCACCCGCGTTGTGAGTCCCCGGGATGGCCAGCTCGCCGATACGAAGCTTGCTTATAGCTTCCCTGTAATGAGAAATTGTTTGGTACTATAGTAGTAGCCGGTGACCTAAAGAAGTGGAAGGAGAAAGGAGGGCAGCGCATCTGTGTAGTTTCTATATGGACGTCTATGGGCGTCGGTAGTCATGAACATGGCTCCGACTGCTCGTTTGCCCCCCATACTATAAAAAAAAGAAGAATTGCAGAGAGGGATCGATGCGATGAGGATTGTAATTGTCCTTAACTTAGGCATCATCTATCAACACTCATCTCTCAAAGTGTCTTACTACATCTCCAGGATGTGAGGTACTCACATACCTATGCAACAGTTGTATACTGTACGGCATATTTATTCTAAAAGCCCTTGCACACTGCAGCCTGCTTGTCGGCCCAGTGTGTGCGTACATTAGAACGATATTATTTTCTAGAGTGGAAATGTATTTTTGTTTTCATGCTCACACGCTTGCACTGCTGTCCTGAGCGGGATCCGATGGAGTGTGTGGAAGTAGAGGATGAATTGAGAACGCACTAAAATCTGTGGGTACCATATATGTTGAGATGTTATTGAGGTACCCGGATCTATCAGCTACAGGCCAACTCGGCGGCTGACTAGTCCCTCTAAAGTAATTCTTAAACCCACAAACAAGGCTGATGTGACAACTTGTTGTTTTGTTGACGCAGGGGAACACATATATACGTATGATACATAGGGGGGCCGGTGGCGGTGGTGGTGATGAGGGCGGGTGGCCCTAAACCTATGTCGGACTTGGTAGTTGAGTGTGAAATACCGACTAAACCCCTGCGGGTGTCTTAAACCGCTTTAATTGGAGGGTCCCGGATCGGCAAGCAACAGGATCCCTCCTGTAACTGGCTGACCTCGGCGAAGAGACCAGACTTCTCCTCCTTGGAGACTGTCCGGCTGACTCGGTCGAACCGTACAATGGAGTCAAGTTTCCATCCTGATCCCTGGCCCGGTACTGTAAAGGAGCACGCACCAACGTTCAAATCGGACCCGCCATTTGTTTCAATCCACACCACCATCTGCTGATTCAGAGGGACCGATGGAGGACGCTGTGTCGAGCTGCTCTTAGCCTGATCTCTCCCCCCAAGCCTGTCCGGTATGGGTAGCCTTGTCCGGCATAGTCTTGAGGATCACAATCGAATTCGAACTAGAATCGGGATATAGAATCACGAAAATTGGTTTGCTTTAAAAAGTAATCCCGATCAAACTATGGCCAATTTAAAATCTGAGATACAATAATTTGACGCCATCCTACGATTTTTCAACTTTTTTAAAACAGTAAAAAATACTAGCAATTCATCGTATAATGTCAATATTAGAAAAATAAAACTAAAATACAATAGTATTATTTTGTATAAAAATTCTAAGTTATAATTTTAAAGAAGAATTTTGTAAGGTTTGAGTACATACGTATCGACCATAATGTATTAACTAAAAGAAAAGTTATACCTACGGAAAACAAAGTTATATTTAACACGAGCGATAAGTGATACTTCCTCACTCACTACACATCATAAAAGTTTTCAATAAAAGAGGAAAAGAAGTAAATCCTTTTTAGACAAGTCAATACAAAAGAAAGGATTTACTCACCACTACTTTACACTGATAAATGACCGGCATATTTATTGATATTCGAATGAACAGAGTATCTGCTGTGGATAAAGCTGTGGAAAAAGCAGAACGTATTCTGCTGATCTTCCATCCTCTTTGCATCTCATAAATATGAGATGATTCGATTGATTCACTCTCGACTTATCGTTTAAATTTTCATTAGTTCTAATAAATTAAGCAACATCTCCGAGAGTAAGAGACAATGACCTTATAAGGATATATGTGGGATGGATCCAATCTCATGATTAACGGCGCGCGAATGATATTTTATCTTCGTCTCTAAAGGAAAGAGCTTAGTCACTGTACATGGTAAGTGACAAATGGGACGGCGAATGACTCAAACAAAAAATATTGAGCAGTTTTATATTGAGACCGAACACAAGACCGCGTTATTAAAGGCGAAAGCAAATAATTTATTTCAGTCATGAACTTTTCAATAGATGTTGTTAGCTCTAAAAACATGTCAAACATATAACTTTTTACCCAATGACAATTAGAAGAATAGTTTCTGTTTTTCGAGACTAGGCTTGTCACTACATAATATAAAGCAAAGTAGCTTTCCGCTGTCTATGTGTCTGTATGTTTAGATCTTTAAAATTACGAAACAGATTTTGATAAGGTTTTTAATAGATAAAGTGATTCAAGGGGAAGGTTTATATGTATAATAAGTCCATTTTTAACGTCCAAAATCCACGCGGGCGAAGCTGCAGGCGGAAACTAGTTAATAATAATGTAAACGAATTAGTGTGCGAGCTGTCTTTCGTTGTCTTTGTTGTCTGCGTTCAACAAATTTAGGTTTTAGTAGTAAAGTCATTCCCGTTCTCAAGTGAAATCTAAAGAAT
>LUGF01014924.1:273611-283688 GCA_001625245.1 Calycopis cecrops
TCTCCGTGTATCTATATCAAAAGGTATATCCTAAGACTACAATCCTCTGTGACATGTATACAGCTATAGTTTATTAACTCCATCGGTAAAGTTGGTACGACGTTATTTAGCTCCGAGCTAAACTATTCCGGGCTGACAATTGCGGTGGCTGCAGCTCGCCCGTTTGACGGCTTAATTGGAACTGAAGATGTTTGTGCTCGTCGATTTCATTAGCACTTCCATTCCGTTACGGTAAAATATCATGGAGTTTTAAAGGATTAGGAATGTAGAGTCAAAATAGGACTGTTATTTGCCGGAAAAGTGATAGACATTGTCACATCAGGTCTGGTTCATGACTAATAATGGAATAATTAGATCTGTGGACTTTACACACCACTTAAAGAGTAAAGACGGGTTACGAGAAATATACAACCGAAGCTATTAAGCTTTTACTTGCGTCTTCGTTCGCGTCCCTAAATTGAATGACTGGTTGAGTAGTTTTACATCCACATTTATTATATTAGTAGAGGGGAAGTACATTTTAGAAATTTTATATATTTAAGATTTTATTATAGAAATACGTATAAAATGTAGATAAACAGCAATGACCTGGGTGGGATTCGAACCCACTATCCCCGCAACATGGCACGCTTACTCGAGCTTACTACTGCGCCAGCCGGTTGTCAAATAGAATCGCTCCAACGAAATACGCAGGATGGAATTGATTCGCAAGGTCACCTTTTATTTTTTATAGCCGACTCGTACTCGTGTAGTTTGCGCTCAAAAGCTGTTCAATCACATTAAAATTAGTTAATTGATTTTAACCATTCTTTCACTAATAGATAGATCCAGACGCACTAGGTATCTATTAGTGAAAGAATGTTTAAAATCAATCAACTAATTTTGGAGCCTATTCGGTACAAGCAAAAAGTATTTCTTCTTATATTAAAAAATATAAAAAACTTTAATTAACACTCAATAGGTCTGCCAAAATGCGATAGCATAGCCATGTGAGTAATCAAAGTACTTACTATAAAAATTGTAACTTACTAAGCACAAACTTTCAGGGCCCTATTAATAAACATAGATTAATTTTATCCAAGTATTATCCTAGTAATAAACTGGCATCTGTCAAATTACATACTAGTACTTTGATTGCTCACAGGAAATCTTAGTCACGGGTGATTTGAGGGTTAAACATAGACCATGTTTAACCCTTAAATCAGTTCACAGGATTATAAACGATATATAACGATTATAATTCATAATAGTGATACTCAGTGAGTTATAACTATACTTTAGTAGTATTAGTTGATAGATGATACTAAGCAAGAGATTGAACACGAGGTGCTATATACATTGGATATTCGACGCCTATCATGTCTCAATGTACGATGACACAAGAGCTCGGTGTATCCTGTACAATGTGCAGTTGATATTTACCTTCATTCATTCAACTTGGATTCGGTTAAATGATAATGTGAACGAGAAACTGTCTGCGTAAACTAGTAGTGTACAAGTGTAAGCGAGAAATATATAAGCATAAGCGAGAAAGGTACAAGAGTAAATATATATTCTCCTAGGTGTGTTCTACATCTTATGGTAGCTAAATGACTGATACTATCCTATTTAACTATGTACAATGTACATAGTATAAAACAAATCGCTTTTCGCCGTCTGTCGTCTGTATGCGTAGATCTTTAAAATTACGCAACCGATTTTAGTGGGGTTCTTTTTAATAGAGATTCAAGAGAAAGATTTAAGTAAAAAAAAAAATTTATAAAAATATTTATACGTATAAAAACTCTATTTTTGAAGTCCGAAATTTACGCATGCGAAGCTGCGGGCGGAAGCTAGTCCTATATATACATATATATATTAAGCAATTAGGTTGCATGAAACACGGAGCATGAATTAGCAACTGTGCCGCATACCGCATATTGTGCATATGTCGTCCCATCTTCTCAAATTGAATGATATCGATAAAATAGTCACAGCTTGTCACCTGTGTGGGCACAACATCGCAACTCGAGAAGTCCCAGTTGATTTCAACTGCGTCGAGTAAGTTCTCCGCGTTGGCCACTGGTATGGCCGGCGAGTGCACCGTCACCCACACCCTCCCGCATTCCGACTTCTCTAGCTCCGCACTGGCCGCTGGAAATAACAAATTATATTGATAAATAACCGACAACTGCTGGGTAAAGGTTCTCGAGCACAAGCGCAATGTTAATAACTAATGTCCTGGTCGAGGTCGCGTGCGCATGCAAGGAGCTTGTGTCCGTGAGCCGTGGCTCCCTGGAGGAGGCCACCAGCGGACGTCTTCTGGCTGGTAACGACGTCTCTGTCTCCTTAAAACTTAAATCTAGAGAGTTCCAGCTGAGACTCAAATCCACCACCATAGTTTAAGAAGCAATTTACTATCGTGCGTATTAGTATATATTCATAGTATCAATTTAAAAATTAAGGTGTATTTTTATTGAGAAATATATAAAGGTTGTCTGGAAGAAATTGCTTAAAAGCAATACGCCCCTTGTGTACAATGTACATGAACATTGTATGTAAAATGTTATCTGTATTTATTTGTCTATTAGTTTATGTGCACAATGAAGCATATTTTCATTTCATTTCATTTCACCATCAACAGGCCCGTATCTTTAAACATACATTTTCTTAACACAAAACTTATATTGTTACCTATCATTTATTACAACCTAGTTGATTATAGCTACTGGGCTAATTCCACCTTGTTCACGACACCTGTTTATTAGGGTTCCGTAGACAAATGGCAAAAAACGGAACACTTATAGATTCGTCATGTCTGTCTGTGCGTCCGTCCGTCCGTATGTCACAGCCATTTTTTCCCGAAACTTTTGTAGTTGCGACTTTGTAGGTTCATGTATTCTATAAACCGCTATTTGAATTTTGAATAAAAATAAATAAATTAAAAAATAAATGTCACTCCTTACATAGAACTGAATCTAAAAATATTTTTTTCGTCCAACCTGTATGTTAGGGGTGTCTATGAATTAGTCTTTAAAAATGAAATTAAGGTTACAAAAATCATTTTTCGTCAAAATCAATTGTTTGAAAGATAGACGCTGACAAAGTGGAAAAATGAGTGCCCCCCTAACTTTTGAAATAAGAGAATGAGAAATCAATAAAATACCAAGTTATTTTATTTTCTGATAAAAAATATCGCAGAGACACCTACAATCCTTTCGTTGGTACGGAACCTTTGATGTGCGAGTCCTACTCGCGCTTGGCCGGTTTTTTATTCTTTTAGTATGTTAACTTATATTATTGTAATTATGAATTATGATACATTGATTCCATTACAACATTTTTATGAAGGTGTTGGATACATTTTCGTTGCGATCAGTCATGATCATTTTTATTTTATGGTTTACCACAAGCTTTATCATATCAGATTCATACACCGCCATCGCCTGTTTGATAATATTGATTATGACGTTTCTTTTATAAGGTGTTATTTAATTTGACATGATATATTTAAATTTATAGATTTTTATGTTACCTTGCAGACATTTTACCAACTTATCATATACAATTGATGTGAAATTTTGCATGTTTTTTTTATTTATAGATATATTTTTTTGTTTACGTATTTTTATATATTTGTATTATTTTGTTTACGCTTATATACTAGGTCCATAGTTTATATTGCTTATTTAAATGCGCGTACATTTTGAAAAATTTGCGAGCATAGAGTGAGTACCTACTTTTAGTAGGTACATCGCAAGGTATATCGCATCGCTTCATACCAAAGGAAATAATATTCACAACAAAATAATTATAGTTTATAAATTACACACTTTGTGATTGTTGAAAGGTAAGGTGAAAAATATTTTTCATTCAGGTAAGTGTTTGTGGTTTTAACTGCTAAAATATAATAAATCGTTAAAAGGTTATAATTTTTATTTCTTGTTTAATTTGTCGTCTTAGACTATATTAATACTATTTATCAACTACAGCTTAAAATACAAATCAGAAGCGCGTTTGATTTACAATTATATTACTAGAGTAATAATGATAATAATCACGTTACAACATGCAGATTAATAAAATTGTATTCTTTACACACACCATAAAACAATTTAACACAGCAGCAGCGTAGAATAATAAATAATAATACATGGTATAATGAACAGTAGGTATAATAATACCTACTGTTTATTACGTTACATCATAGACCCTTTAGAGCTTGATTATCATCTCTAATAAATTTGATTTTATTATGTGAATATTTTGAATATTCAAAATTTCAAAGAGACATCTGATGTAGCGAAGCTTACCAGACGTTTATATTATATATGTAATGAGGTCTATAAATAATTATTTGTGATGCTGGCTTCAATAATATAATTGATTATGAAGCGATCCACGATATAATATATTTTATTGAATGCGTTTCATTTTAATTTTCAAAATATTTAACCAAAATATTACGGTACTTATTTTAAATACTAATAATATATACCTATATTACGTTTTATTTCTATGGAATCTCATATGAAATTTGATGTCGTATGTTATAACTAAGTAACATTAAGCGTAATATATAATATTTAAACGTTATTACTAAATTACAAATAAAAACAAATATATTCTGGTAATAAGAAAGAGACAAAACAATAATATAATAAACAATCGAACCAATCAAAAGAAACTGAGAAATGGCAATTAATATTAACTTAAAAATGGTAACTTCTTTTTAAATATAACTAAATGCTTAATTTGAAATACCTATAATGCAGGGATCAGTAGAAAAAATATAAATAATATAAATATTATTTATTAATAATAATAAAGAAAATAATGTTATATTTACTAACTAGAAGTACCGTGCGCGCCTTGCTACACCACTAACAAATAAATCAGCATGAACTATCACAGCAATATATAAAATAAAGTGGCGCCATCTATCGAAAATTGATCTTACCAACTTAGAAACCTTCGTGTTCGCATTCAGAACAACTTGACTAAACATCATCACATTTTCAAACGCATAGTTCACGATTCTAGAATAGACGCACAGACAAACATTATTTTTATATATGTAGATAATACATTCGTGTCTGTGAAACAATGGAAATACACTTACAAAACTTCAATCCAATCGGTCAAGCCGTTTAGTAGTTGACATCCCGGCAGCAGCACCACCTACCGGATCCAATTGTATTTTTCATCATCAAGGAAACCATCGACATACCCACGTAATAATTCATCACAATCGGTTCAGCCGTTTAGAAGTTTACCCGTTTTCCCATGGGGATGAAGCATTTTCCCGTGGTGAAAAATAGCCTATGTTAATCTGTGATAATATAGCATTCAAATGGTGAAATAATTTTTGAAGTCGGTCGAGTACTTTCGGAGCCTATTCGTTACATACAAACACACACACAATCAAATCTTTCCTCTTTTTATCTATACTAATATTAGTTAGTATTAATAGTTATGATTAAAAGTAACTAAATTAATAAAAGAAATATTTACTTTAAAAATATTCGTTTTAACCGTAACAAAAATACTAAACAATCTTTTATTTATTATCTTCATAATATATTTATAATTAGCTTATCATAAATAATTATAAGTTGTCAAAATCAATATTTTTCTTACCATTATTTTTATAAGCTGAAAGAAAAAAAAAATTATGACAGAAAAAGAATAAAATATCTATTGTTATTAAATGGTATTAGAGAATATTATTAAACGGTAAAGATATAAATAATTGCCATGTTCAGATTATACTCCCGAGTTGCATATTTTATTTTATTTGAGAACCTAACAATTATCATAACTCTTTAGATATAGCAGATATAAAAATACGGAAAATCAGTTAAGTTTTCATCAATATTTACATTTAACAATATTAATTGCTCCATGATCAGACTAACCTTAATATAAAAGAAAAGTAGTAATGGAAAATCATGCATCTTTAAAAAGCAGTGATACTTCACGCTTTGAGTGTGACAGCGTTGCTGTCGCGTTTCGTGCGGTGTGTAAGTAGCCGGAGGCCCATGGAGGTGGGGGGAGAAAGGAGGGCAGCGCATCTGTAGTCTCTATGCGGATGTCTGTGGGCGTCGGTAGTCATGAAAATAGCTCCGACTGCTCGTTTGCCCCCTTATACCATAAAAAAAAAAAAAACTTCACACTTGAAAAAACTAATTTTATCATGCATTATGTCGACTCTTTCACAATTATCATTATACATTATATATGCACGACAAATAAATTTGTTTTTGTATATTTAGACATTGATTTTCCTTGGAACCTAAGCTCCAAAATCTTGTAAAGCAATCCAGTCCTTGTTCATGCGTAATTTTATCAACACATTGGCTTATAATATGATATGATAACCTTTATATTGACAACTTTTTGGCATATTTTTCTTACTAGTTTAACGGTTAGTCATTGTGAGAGGTCAAAAGATACCCGTTTCTCTTGACCTCTCACAACGATTACAACTGGAGACAACACAGGACTGTTAACTGATCCAGACAGTGAATCTAGTAGGTTAAGTTTGTGAAACTCATCAGTCTTGAACCATCTCCAGGGTGAAATATTTTTGCTAGGTAAAGATACTAAAATCTCTGTCCAGTGGTCATAGACAGGACAAAATACATCATGACAGTTTCGATGATTGATAGTCGGCGAAGGAATAGGTGCGAGAAGTTTAGGTGTACATGCTACTTTGTCTTCGGATTTATCGTAAAGACTGGTGGGGAAGTCTCAACGCTGGTATTCTTTATTTTTTTTTATATAAAGGAGGTAAACTAGCTGTTAGACCACCAACGTCCACAGATATCCGCAACATTAGAGGTCTTGTCGGCCTTTGAGAGAAGAATAAAGCTCTTTATCCGTATGTTTTATACCAAATAGTCTTCAACAAAATTTTGACTTTGACAGCCTTTCGTTGAGTTGACTGCCTATGAGTTCCGCGCCTGATGGTAATGGTGATTCAGGAAATTTTTGGTCGTAAGAACTTGTCAAATATCAAAATATTTTAAAGTATATATAACTAAAATAAAAATAAAACAAAAATTAATTTCTGCTAAGAAATATAGATTTTATAAGCATTATAACTTGCAGAACAAAATCGTATGTGACATTGTATCCAAGAACAAAGTTGGTTCTCGATATATGACAGGAAAAGTGAAATAAAACTCCGTATAATTCTGTCATGTGTGCACTATCTACTTGTTAAACTGCGAAGATAAACCAAACATTTACACATACGACGGGAAAAAATTACGAATTCTGTATAATATGTAAACCAAACAGATGACGTTGACGCATGTGACAGGCTTGTATCACCCACACCATACGCATTACGCGTTACTTCCTATTTTTTAACATGACTTTACATGGTTGTCTCGTAACTCGGCTTTCTAATGACAAAGAGTAACTGATCAACCGTAGCCGCATTGTGTCTAATCATTGAACATTACAAGCGACTTCAAGTAATTATTTTGAGAATCTTATAATTAAGTTCGAATACTATATTCTATGTAGTTAAGTAGGTGGTTAGAGACTACTACCGTCCGATAATCCGTAAGATACCAACGGTAAATAATGCATCTTGATATAGGTAATGTATCAAAAAAAAAATCTGCAAAAAACGACTCTATATAAACGGTTGTGATGTTATAGAGACTAACTAACTGATCAAAATGTTATGAAGATGCATAAGTTTGTGGACAGAAACTAGTACACTTGCTATTCCGTCATTTCCCTGTTTCAATGGAACAACTGGAGGGATATCAGGCGTAGGACTGACGTCTGTACTGTTATTGTAAATCAAAATTGAAATTACCTTTTTTGGTAACATGTGTGGTGTGAGGACAAACCGTAACTTTTACGTGGATTGGAACCTACTATAGATTGCATGTAAAAGTTAAAGCCAAAAAAATATATTAAATAAATAAAGATAATATAATTAATATAAAGGAAAGATTCTCGCAAAATCTCACTAGGAGATATTTTTATTTAGATTATATCTCGGAACTTTCTCTCTAAACAGAGTATAAAGAGACCGAGCACAGATATTATCGTGGAATCATAATTACTTTTTTTCTAGATGACGTTTAAGATTGAGTACGCACGTTTTATGTAAACGGCGTCGACTGTCACTCGTTAAAATCATTACTAACATAGTAGTAACATCTCAGTGGTTAAAATAATTATCACTAATTGGTCGGTAGCGAATCTTTTGCATTTATTAAAATAATTTTAGAACCTATGAAACTTTTTATAAATTATTTTTTAATTTTAAATAGTAGGTATACATTAATTCTGTTGACAGTTGCTTGTTGATATCATTTTACGTGTTTTATTTTTTTATCTCCTTATTTTTCTGCACATCTCTGTCTCAAGTTCTTTAAAATGAGATCATAATACTTATGTACAGCTATCGTTCTGTGATTAGAAGGAGAAAAATCGGTTTACGGTATTAAATAGTGCAATATATGTAAGTACATGACTATTGGTAGACATTGCCATTTACTTTTTCTTTGTGATTAGGAATTACTTACCTATAACATCGAAGGCATCGTAAATTTTATTCTTTGATTGTAATTCATTATAAAATAAATTAGCTATTCAATTAATGAAACAATTACTTTCTGTTGAAACGTTCTTAGATACATAACATGTTCTGTAATATAGCTAATTAAGAGGTAATTAATTAATAATGATTAAAATGTTTTTGTTTTCAGCGAGAAAAAAATCTAATTTCTAATTCAAATCACGACATTTTTAACACATTAAAAATTACTAACCCAAACCTGTAATAAAAAAACATGCGAGGCAACTAGTAATATCATTGCAGGATTAAAAAATACTCTTATAAGTACTATATACAAAATGTAATGTGCGTTAGTACCACCACCAATTCGGTTTCATACGAACCGATTTACGTACATACACGTTTTAAATTCCGCAATATACGACTTGTTTTTAAGTTCGTATCCACCGTCGGTGTCCGATGGGGGCGAAGATATACTGAAAACAGGATTACATTAATGATATTATAGTTTCATAGTTGTATAATACCTTTAATAAAAGATATTAATGTTAAAATTTATTTTAATTAATGTTTAAAATATTTCAGTGTAGCGAATTTAAGAGGGTATTTAGGGTAGTGTGAGAGAGAAACCTGAAATTGTGGAGTATTGCTCACACTCATTGAATGTACAAAATCACATAGATTATCTGAAATCTAATTATTAACCAATTATTATAATTAACCAGTTATTCAATAACGTTTTGAAAGTAAATAAGATTTTTTAATGATATCTATATCACCAATACATCATAGACATTTCAGTATTTTACTATTATTCTATACACTGACTTTAAAGATTTTTTTTGCCTGTGTAATTTAAGATTTTATAACCTGCGTTTTTTTGATTTCATGAACTTTTCAACATCATTTGTGAATTTTGAAATTCATTTATATCTTATTCGAAACTGAAGTGGTGTTATAACACTTTTTATAACGTTTTATTTGATTTGAAATGTGAGTTTGTTATTTAGCTTAATAATAAAATATTTTGTACAACTTGACCTTGATCAAATCTCGCAAGATGAATTTGGCCCATTTTTCATAATTGCTATCTGCATATGAAAAATGGGCCTAAAAATGGGTTAAAAGTTGTATACAATTGAGATAAAGTTTGGTACACATATGTTAGTTTTATGACTATAAAATATTATAGAGCCATCAAACTGGTATGATGGAAAAGACGAGAGGTAAAAATGGGAATATCTCACTCACTTTATATATCTATCTTTCCTCTATAATAAAATATAAAAATTTCAGCGTATATGGGCTTGTTTGATTTGTGTAGACTAAGATTCGATCTAAAGTCTGGCGATGGAGCCGGTGGTCTTTTGTAATTTGTAACAAACATAATTACTCCAGGACTAGTCATCATCCAGAATCCACTGGAACTGGTAAATTTTGGTAAGAGGTAGTGCCACACTGCATGCTTGCATGCAGTCGAATTGGGCCGGCACGACCGGGGAGGTACCTCTCGCTTACACGAGACTGGCGTAAAGTGACAGCTGTGTGCT
>LUGF01014924.1:336793-348718 GCA_001625245.1 Calycopis cecrops
CCACGAAGGCGTATCATGGAAGAGTCATCTTCTCTGAAGTTCTTGACAGTTATTCAACTGCTTTGGAGAGTAAGTTATTTTCGAAAAAAAAAAGAAATTTTTATTATTTATTTTTTTATTTAAATATTTTTGTACATAGAAAACAAACTTATTTACTAAATTGAGATGTACAAGGTAAGTGTGTACTTGTTTCCAGGTGGAACTTATTCCTTAGAAGAAAATCTTCTTGCAGTTCTGATAAATGGAAACGTTTAAAAAGTTAAGGCCAAGGGTGTTCAAAGTATGACATATATTTTAGTTAACGTAAAAAATATTGTCGGATGCTACGAGCTTGTGTACGCACATAGACAGTAGTGCTTGCAATATCGGCAACTTTTCAATTCCGGAACTGAGTTATAGGAACGATATTGGGCACCCAATATTGGAACTCCGGAATTCATTCTGAATTTTGAAAAAAACAGTTCGATTTAAAAAAATGTTTGCTTAATTTAACGAGCTTTATAATAGCTGTCAAACCTCTATTCGAAATTATGTAATCATTTAAAAGTATTTGTAATGTAATTTGTATTGTACAACTGAATTAGAATAACAAATTAAAATACTTTTATAAATTACAATGAAAAATTGTTTTTCGTTAATATCTTTAAATTAGAATGTATCTATTGAAGATAATATTAAACATTGGAACAGATGAAAAGAATGAGAAGAAAATGATGGATTTTGGAATTAAATTTATTTGGAATATCGGAAAAATATTCTTTCCAGATTCCGAAATTATCAAATTTTTCAAGATTTAATAATTCCTTAATGAATAATCGTATAATTCGTAATAATAATAAATTCCTTAATTAGTAATAATAATAAAATAGATTTACAGTCGGGTGAAGTCACGGGCACACCTAGAATTATTATATCTGTTTGATTATTTACAGTATGCCCATTTACAACAGACAACAGAGGGATAGTGGCATTGATCGACGCGCGACCTACGTACGGCTATTGTGATACTACTTGTCTTATATGCAATAGACTAAATGTAAGTTTTAAGCTAAGTTTATAATTGTTATTTAACAAATAATCATTATATACTGCTTATTAGTTAAATCAAGTTAATTTGTAAACAAAACAAAGAGAGCATAGAAATAATTAAATCATTAAAAGCATAGGTATATAATATTAAATATAAAATAATAAACACGAGCTGTGCTGGTACATGAAACCTCAAGGTTTCATCCCCTCAGGGGTTAAATCTCTATTCTGTCTCACATCATGAAAGTAACTTACTGTTTCTTGTTCTTCTCTTATTCCTACCAAATTTCACGTTCTTAGGTACATCAGTTTCAGCTAAGCGTTTATATATTTGTCAGATTTGCCTTCAATTTATATAAGTAATATTTGTGTAATTGTTACTTTGTTTATCATGAGGTTAATTTTATACGATAAACTAGCTGTGCCCCGCGGTTTCACCTGCGTTAATTTCTAAGAAAACCATATAAACTTCAACACCCAATTTCACCCCCTTAGGGGTTGAATTTCTAAAAATCCTTTCTTAGCGGATGCCTACGTCGTAACACCTGTACCTGGATGCCAAATTTCAGCTTGATCCGTCCAGTGGTTTGGGCTGTGCGTTGATAGATGGCTATGTCACGTTTGAGTTTTATATATATAGATTATTCTACATACAACAAAAAGGAAAATAAACGTCTTCCCTTCCAATCCTCCAACAATTTACTGGCATAATACAATCCCTTCTCCCTCAATCCCTTCCAAAAATTTACTGCCATAATACTCCATGGTTATATCCCGCTTCCAGATATCCCATCTGTCGCTAGGATGGGAGCCGACGGACACCATGGAACAGGATCTGTTCACGTTCTCCTACCACCCGCCGTCCGAGCTCGTGTCCAAAGCGTACGCGACGCTCATCAAGAAACTGCAGTGGGACAAGTTTACATTTCTGTATGAGGACGACGGAAGTAAGTGTGTTATTTGTGTGGCTTCGTAAAGTGAAGTTATATTGTAGTGGCAATCAAAATGACACCTTGCGGACAAATGAGACAGCATGTACCTAGCCCACCAATAAAAGTAAACAATTAATTATATGTTTACTTGTCTCAAGTGATTGCAAATAAGACATGAAACCATTTGTATTATTATACTAAATTAATTATATATAATAATTATAGAAAGTACAAATTATTTATAAGAAATAACAAAATCTTCGTCATTATTAAAGCGGAGCAGTATGTAGTGTTCAACATTACATATACAATTAGTATAAAATTTTACTCAGTATTCAATATTTCTTATTTTTGTGTATTATCCGAGAGGCTGTGATATTTTATGAGGTCGGTAGCACTAGGATGCTTGTGGATTGGATTTAATGACCATATTATTAACTAATCAATAAATTAATTATTAATTTTCTACATTAATTTTAATACGTGTTGGAAGGGGGTCAATGTTCTTATGTAGAGTATCAAACGTAAATCTGTACGTGCAGGTGTAATATATTCAGCATAACAGGGGTAGAACTCAACGTACGAGACCCGGGGGAGAAGTTTAGGCAGTTGTACTGTACGGATCTACACGTAGCTGTGTTATATAGGGCAATAACTTTATGAACACGCTTGGATTTATTATATTTTAGTGCTCGGCGCGATTTTTTGTCCAAAATCTTGTAAACTTGATGTGCTACTTGGTTTTATCTGCGTAAAATATGTTCTAAAAGAATCATCACTTTTTTGACCTGACGTAATCATCACGATACAAGTGTACTTTCTATTCCCTCATTCTTTTGGTTCCGGTGGGACGGCAGGCCTATATTACCAGAGAAAATCAGGTGTAGGATTTTGACGTGCTCTAATAGGAGGTCCAGTGACTTATGGTCGCCGCACACAATCAACTCAGAAGGGGAACGTAATCATATCGTCTCCGCTTTTAGAGTCGAGGAGATAACTTTACTTTTCCCATTAGAGTGCATTGAAGTATGGAGTTTCATACAAAGAATTCTGAACGGCTCGAGGCAATACGGTTACTTTCCCTTTACGAGTTGATATGTATGCGGTGAACAGAAATGTGCTCACCGAGACTTCACGACGTAACACCGCCTATAATGTGAATATTGTAGAATCCCAATAACATTTTGTGGTCCCAGCCAGAATAAAAAACGCTACCTTAAGCCTGTGGTTGAACATGCTTTCTATACCTTGCGTAGTCCAGACGCCGCTGGTTTTACACACAGGTATTATGCATTTAAAATGTCTGAATTGCAGTAACTTAATATATTTCTCGTATATAAGGTTTCATTCGCCTTCAAGAGGTAATCAATTCGTGGCCTTACAAAAATGACCAAATACTGTTTCGGAAGCTCGACCCCGAGGGTGATAATCTGGAGACGTTTAAATACATCTTCAAAGTGGCACACATGAGCTACCATTTATTGGATTGTGATGTTAAAAACATTCGAAAGTATATGGAAGAGGTGATACAAGTGGAAAATTCAACTCAATATCAGGTATGAATGAATGAAATGAAATATAAGTACTTTATTGTGCACACTAACAAATACAGAAAATTAATATAGTTAACACTTATACTATTACACATACAATGCAAAATTATATACACACAAGGCGATCACCTCTTGACCGGGGAAGAACCACTCGCTCACATGATATTGGTAGTGAAGTATAAACGCCACGTGTGACGTGTTTCCGTTGGCAGGAAAGAGGGCAACACGTCTATATAACAACTAAGTATGTCTATGAGTTTCTGTAGTCATCAAACGCTTTGATTGCTTCTTTCTATTTGTGTGTTAATTTTTCTAACACTGCCATAATTCTCGCGACACATCATTGTAGATTCAGCGCAAATGTAAGGCAAGAAACTCTTGTGAATAATTAAATCTAGAATTTGCGAAATCTTCTATATCTTATATCAGATTACGGTTTTTTACGCAGACTACTGAACTGTTTTTTTTATGAATTTGACATACGTGTGTAGGCTCTTAAAACAGGCTATATTTTAATTTGATTACCGCGATATTGCTACAGCAACGCGCGAAACGGTCAGCTTCAGATTTGTATAATTTTCAACGTTTCTAGAGTTTCATATTGACGGCTCTCGACGCGTACACCATAAATCTGGACGAGGTGCCGGACCTGATGGCGAACGTGTCGACTATGCACCTGACGATGCCCAATGATATACGGTGGAAAGACATTGATATGAATGTTGGAAATTTTACCATACGGGTAAGAGACATTTTATATAACAAGCGCTCTATCATTTTTTTAACTGCTTATTAAAAAAAAGTTTCCTATGTAATATTTTATCGTACCGTGTCAGATAAATTAATTATCTTTGCCAAATTTTGATGTTCGATGTCAAGACAGGTTCTCTTTTATTTTTATTTTTTTTTTAATTTTAAACGATATTGCAGAGATTAAATATTAACCTTATTTAATAGAATTTGATTGAAAAATCAAAGATATTTTTTAATTTTTTCAAAATACATTCTTTAAGTTTTTTCTTTAATAATTTTAAATCTGGTCTTGAATTAATGCATGTAGGTGCCTAACTATGTATGACTTAATATGTATATGTATAAGATTATTATTTTGATCACGTAATACTTTAGCTTTGTACTGACTTACGATATACGATATGAAGAATTGATGTGCAATGTAGTCGCCTCTTCAGCCACTTCTTATAAGTGGGGTTCAAAGAGCCCACTAGGTTTAATTGGCTTCAAGCAAGTTTCAAGGTGAGGCATTAGGCTACCACGACAAGACTGCAAACATGAAGAGGTTAATGGTGATTATTTTTCATAGTAAATACACAGATGTTTTTTGACCTTGTAGCTGGAGACCGCACTCGCCGCCGATTCTCTGAACCACTTGGAGAAGGCAATCAGGAGTATGCAGATAGATAGCGATGAGAACGTGGGTCCTCTGCAGATAGAGAACCCACCTCCCTTATGTTTTATGGACATTAAAGCTGACTATGAAATCGCTGCGTGGCCGCTGGGGAATACCCTACGCGAGGCTCTATTAAAGGTACTTAACTTGAACCAAGTAATTTATGTTGCATGGCGATTGTATTAGTTTATATATTATGTTTCCTAGCTGCACCATCCAGTTGTTACAACACCTTAATTATCATATATTCCCCGTAGCTTGTATTTTAAATCTTATTGGAATAAAAAGTTGAACAACGAAAGTTGAGTTGAAAAGTATACAATATTTCATGATGTGTGAAGCCGATTCGGAGTTGTGTTAACACAAACACGGTAACACGTGGTTTTTATATCCATAACGATGTACGAAAATAGGTCGTAAAGTATATTTCAACTTTATATTTAGGTTATATTTAATGTACAAGCAAAAGAAAATTTAAGACTGTATTTTATTTTTATTACGAGTGTAAATTCAATGCTAATGGCAGGTAGTAGCAAAAACACAAAAATTCTTATTTGTTAACAATTTATAATAAGCTTCTTCAAATTAATATCCATTTATGAATATTTTTCTTATTTTTAGACCACGTCAAAAGGATTCACTGGGAACATAGAATTTGATGATTTTGGCCGGCGGAAAAACTTCGTGATACATTATTCGAAGCTCAACAACGAGAGCCAGTTTATTTACGCGGGCTACTGGGACTCCAAGACGGATGTGATCACCGACGAGAAAGACGTCACTGAGAGGTCCACGGCGCGCTCCAAATCTGTAATACGGGTGAGTTTATTCACATTTATATGGCTACTTTGCTGCTCAACAGCATTTTAAGTTATTATGAACATTGTAATTTCTGAAGAATGAGTATTGTGCTACGTGTTTTATTGAAGTATACAGCTTAGAATACGATATATACATATGAAAACAATAAGGAGTGAAATAGCATGAAATCAGGCGTAACGGCAAAATAACGCTTGAGTTAATAATATTTTTTTGCTTTACCGCGCTTTGAGTACATTCTATGTTACTAATGCCCAAACTCCTCTTTTACATATTTACTCATGAGTCAACTCGTTTCCTAACAACACAAATATGTAATTTACATCACCGAATATTATAGTTTTTACAAAAGAAGACAATGTCTTGACAATATCTTGCATTCCTTGCAGATAGTTTCAAAAAAAGGTTTACCATACTTTGATATAGACGAAACAAATGGAACCACGCAATTTAGGGGGTACGCTGTAGATCTTATTGACCGAATATTCGAACATATAAGAGTAGAACAAAAACAGGATCTGAAATATGAATTTTATAAAGTTGAGAAATTCGGTAGCCCCATCGCTGGTACTAAGAAGTGGGACGGTATGATGGGCGAATTACTAGATCACGTAAGTAAGTCTTGAATTGATTATTATGTGATACTAAATTGTATAAGTTAATATTTGATCAGCATGCCATTGAGACTAGTTTTAAGATAAATAAAAAAGATAAACATAATTTATAAATAAACCTACCGGATCCAATTTTTTTTTAATAATCCATTAAACCATCGAAATACCCTTTATAAAATTTCAACCCAATCGTTTAAGCCATTTAGAAGTTTACCCTTTTTCCTATGGGAATGGAGAAAAAATCCTATGTCCGTCTCCTGGTTCTAAGCTATCTCTCCTCCAATTTTCAGCCAAACATGTTTATCCATTCTTGAGTAATTATAATTAGTGTAACTAAGACTACTTTCGTTTCCAAACTCCCTCTCCCGAGGGGGGGCGGAGGCCGGCCTCCTCCTGACAGCTATGAGTTTATTTGTTATAAAGCCGGTCCGACCAATTTCGCCACCGCGCGCGAGCCACCCCATTCGGTAATGGTGGGGAGGGAGGGGCCGTCCTCTCCCTTAATCCTAATAATAATAATAACATAAATAGGTTACGTTCCCCAAACTTTCCGGTGCATCATCTTCCCATCTGCGGGAAAAGAGGGGAGTCTGTCCCCCTATCGAAATCCCTAAACCAGAAGACAGAAAAGTCTTCATCAGTCCGACGAACAGTGATGGTAGTGTTGTACTATGCTACCAACTTGTAAGAGGTCCCTTCGAAAAAAAAAAATCTTTTATATAAATAGATAGTAGTAGTAGTAGTAGTGATTATGATTATAATATGATGTATGAAAATATATTAACTGAAATACCAAAACTACTGATCTGATAATGTAAAAAAATATTTTTATCCTGAAAAAATGAGTAGCACCCATGGAATGAGATTTTATGCGGGAGAAACTAGATAGCTAGATTTCATATGTATGTGAATTTTCAAACAGTTCGGATATCTGGATTAAAATTTAATTCAAAGATTCCATTAAAATAATACCTACATACAAATCGAGCTTACATAAAGCGTATAAAACCACTGTCTATAAAACCACTCACAAACGCAGTCGATGGCACTTCCTATTTCTCTTTAATACCAACACTTTATATTTTCTTCCCACATAATTTTTAATGTTGATTATTAAGGCCCGTTGTACATGTCTCGGTTAGCCTCATAATGAACGAAAATGGTTTATAAATTAAAAATATTATAAATAGTAATTTGGGAGCTAGTTTCAGAGTTTCAGAGTCACGTGTCAACTATCTAGTTGACGTTACAATGAAATCTGCATAACAGACCTAAGAAAATGTAGTTACAAAAGGCCTTTTGTGTATGGATTTTTTCAATAAAAAGCAATAAAGGAATTTAATGTCATGAATAAAATCTTTATACCAAAACAAATACCGTCGAAACACGAAACCCCAAAAGGGTTGCCTTTTCGTTTGCCTGTGTAATATTTTTAATCACCGTTTTTTTTTCAGAACGCTGAATTGGCTATAAGCGACATAACGATAACATCGGAACGCATCGCCGCTGTGGACTTTTCCACGCCGTTCATGTCCCTGGGGATCAGTCTGCTAATAAAAGAGAACGATCCCGATGTGCCCGACAAGTTCTCATTTATAAATCCACTCTCGTTGGACGTCTGGCTGTATCTCGCTACCACGTACATTATTGTTTCCTTCGTTTTACTGATATGCGCACGGTAAATGTTTGTTTAATATTTAAAGAGCTTTACGATTTGTGAATTCGTTGTTTCTTTTGAACAGATGACTCGTACGGCATATTATGGGTTAAGTTTAAAATAGTTTATGTTGTTTTTTGATCATCGATCCGCAATACGTACTATGCCATCAATTGAAAAGATCGTTTGAAATATAGCGGGGAATATTATTATTGGTTAGATTGAATGTGATGTATTGTTTAATTTATGAAAATTACTTTTCTCTTTTAATCTTTCAATACTTATTAGAGATTATTGAGTTTTCAAGTGACATGTATTTATTAAAAGTTTATTTTTCAGAATGAGTCAGGGTGATTGGGTGAACCCACACCCATGTAACCAGAATCCCGAGAACATGCAGAATATTTGGAGTCTGTACAACTGCATGTGGCTGACCATGGGGTCCATTATGACACAAGGGTGCGATATACTTCCAAGGTAATAATACACATTGCACATATTTTACTTGATCAATCAGGTTATAATTTTTCCAGAAATAGTACTGTTGTTGCATCACAGTGTGATCAATTTTGCGACATATTTTTATTCATCTGCTTTTTCTGCTCGAACCATTCATTCATACAATCTTACCTAATTTAATAATTCATACAATAGTAAGATTTTTTGGAGTGTACACGAGTGCTAGCAGAACAGACGAGAAGATGGAGTCTTTTTGTGACTACCCACTCCCATAGATATTCGCACAATTGGTATGTTGACGTGTGCCGTCCTTCCATCCAGGGAACCAGTGGGAGCTTCAACTTTCACGAACTGACGTAGAGCTCATCAGCGAATGGCAACTCCCAGGCCATGCAGGTCAAATATCGGCCACAATGCAGGCTGGCACTACTTTTACTAGTGCTCCGTGGTTATAAATTGGATTATTATTGCTGCCAAATTAATAGAAAATTGCAGTCCGTTCAACTTTTATAATAAAAGTGATTTCGGATTAATCTCAGTGATTAATGAGCATAAAAATAAACAGAAGAAGTAAATCCCACTAGCATTAATGAAACGACAAATAATTTCAGCGTATGAATAAGGATTAATTCAAGTTGATAAAGGTTTATTCCCAAATATTTATTTGCGAGCTTGTGCCGAAATAAAATCAAAACGATTTAATCCCGAGTGAAACAGTCGCTTCTATAAATTGGAAGCATTTAGTGCTTCAATTAAATCGTGTGGCTCGAGCCATCTCTTACCTTTATTACAGGCTACATCCGATTGAGGATTAAATTCTATTGGTTTCTGATATCTCTCTGTTACAGATATAGGAATGGCAAAATATCTGGTGTCACTACACTATGAACGTTTTCATCTTAGAGCCTAAAACAAACATGTTCTATTGACATATCTAGCATAATTGTAATGCTAATGAAACCTATTTTAAATGGTACTTGAATTGAGTCTCAGTCTCGACCAAGTTAACTACGATTAAGTCTAACACAAAAAAGCAAAGAAATTGTCTTCATTCAGGTGTAAAAGTGAGAAGATAAAGTGTAGAAGCTGTAGGTGTTGTTCGTTAGATTCTATATCAACGACGATCTAATGAATAAATAGTCGGTATTCAGCCGCTATAATTAGAGTGTCCCGGATCTGTAAGCAACAGGATCCCTCCGGCGACGGGCTGGCCTGGGCGAGAAGGCCAGACTGTTCCTTAAATATAAATATACCCTGACTTCTTCGTGTCGAATAAAAAAACTAGTGACGACAACTAATGCATTTGTGACTTGTCCAGAGCTCTCGGCTCCCGCTGGGTGACCGGCATGTGGTGGTTCTTCGCCATGATCGTGACTGCGTCGTACACGGCCAACATGTCCACCTTCCTCAGCAACAGCCGGCGCAGCAACGAGATCACAGACGTCAACGAGCTCGCCGAGCAGAACGCCGTCTCTTACGGGGCGCAGTATAACGGATCTACTTATAGATTTTTTGAAGTGAGTTTTTTGGTAATATTTTTCAGAATAGCGATGCTAGCGCGGCTAAGTGGCTAGTGATAGATCTGTCTGCCTGTTTATATGTCTGCTATAATATTTTCCTCAGGAAATTATCAAGGGATCAAATTAAAATTCATGTCAAATTTTCAGTTCTGGGAAAATATATTTGAAAAATAATAATATAATATAAGGGGGCATTTGCAACTCATGTGAGTTTTTTAACATTTATAAGTTGTTATGCTGAATCATCAACTGGTAGTGAGCCTTCCGAGCACAAGTCCGATTCGCCTTTGACCTATTTTTATTGTGTTCGTGATACTAAACAAATTTAACCGTCTTACATTTTCAGACGTCCAACGACACTTTGTACCAGAAACTGTGGTCGGTTATGAACTCGGCCAAGCCCACAGTATTCACTAACAGCAATGACGAGGGCAGGAACCGTGTTCTGCGCAGCAAGGGGACCAAAGGCAGATACGCATTCTTCATGGAATCCACTGCTATTGAATATTACATGCAAAGGACATGCGAACTCAAAATGCTCGGAAATAAATTGGATTCTAAAGAATACGGCATAGCTATGCCCAAGAGTAAGAAATTAATTTGATTTACGATCAGTTAAGACATTATTATTAAGTTTAAGTCGTTTATTGTTTAAATTTTAATAATAGTTACGAAGTTTTCATATACCCATTATATTACAATCCATCCATTATAATAGTCTAGCGCTACTCAAGAAGTAGTTTTTACTCACTTGCACTGATAACATCTGACTAGATGACTCGTATTATTTGTAACACCTCTCTAAGTCGGGGTTACTATTTTTTGTTACGGTTTGTACTCGCTTCTATAGTCATTTTCCTAGATTGCCAATAATAAATGAACGAACTCGAACGCTTACGCTCTTTCTGATGAATTCATAAACAACACTGCTCACGTTTTTCTTGGCAGTATTTTTAAATCGAATCCTACTGATTATGTCCTGAAGCGTTTCTTTCATAAGTTTCAAAAAGATCCAATTAGTGAGTCCGACTCCAGGCAAAGTTTAAGTGTAAAGACCTCAATTCGGTCTAGATCTCACACTTAAGTGTCACTTTCATAATTCTTTAAATTAAGTTTAATCCGTTAAACGTTGTAGATAAAAATGTTAATTACTTTGGGGAAATTTGGAATTTGTTGCTAATTAGTTTGGTCGGTCACGTTTTCATTATTGCTTTGCTGGCATTGACCTGAGGCACTTTTGTATTTTTGAGTTCGGAGAATTTCGGTGATGTATTTGAATAATATTTGAGTTTATAGAAGTCTATATTCATCGCATTTATACTGCCAATTTGCTCACAATCCAGTATAAACTTTAAAAATTCGTGTTAGCCATTTAAGAGACCTATGATGGTACAAGCATTCTATATGTTGCCATTCCAGTATTGAATAAAATAATTTCTTGTATACTATACTAGAAACTATATAATCCGAGCTCTTTAAATTAATGTAATATTTTCTAGTCCAATAGTAAGAATGTTTTTCCATGGAGGTGGGAGGAGAAATGAGGGCAGCGTATCTGTGTTGTTTCTGTACGGATGTCTATGGGCGTCGGTAGCCATGAAAATGGCTCCAACTGCTCGTTTGCCCCCCTATACCATTAAAAAAAAGGCTCTGGTGAGTTCCATCATACACATCATCATCATCAGCCGGAGGACGTCCACCTCTGGACATGGTCTTCAACCACAGAGCGTCAAGCATCACGTTCACGAGCCGCTTGCATCCAGCGGCTCCCCGCTCGGTGATTGCCATATTAATCCTTAAGTACTGTGTTTTCAGATTCTCCTCACAAGACTCTAATAGACACTGCTATTCTGGCTTTACAAGAGTCGGGAGAGTTGTTGGCTCTAAAGAAGAAATGGTGGGAAGAAGAGGACAACGTAAATAAATGCGAGGTA
>LUGF01014924.1:350148-364135 GCA_001625245.1 Calycopis cecrops
AAGTGTTCTTAGATAGGTGGCGTCAAAAAAAACCAAACATGGCGGCTATGCTACGCCATTGGACTTCAGTTCAATTTTTTTTTTATTCGAGCACTGCAATATAGGTATCAAATTGAATGGCACAACACAAGGATTTCAAAAAGGTATACCTGTCATTATTATCACAACTGTAATACTAAAAAAATATACAATGAAAAAAAATATTTTTCTTGTGCTTACTGCCTTACTTATAATTATTATAATACAAAAGTAACTGTCTATCTATTAAGCTATTACGCCTAAACGACTAAAGTAGTTTAAATTAAATTTGGTACAGAGATAAACTAGCTTTAGAGTTTGGGAATCTATACTTATAAAATAACATGACCTGACTGACAGATTCATCATCGCCGAGCAAAAACTGTTAAAGTTACAGCAACGAAAATTGGTGAGTAGGGTCTTTTTATTGAGTAGACACCCACTAAGAACGGAATTTTTGAAGTTCTACCCCTAAACTTTAGGGCCTAAAGGGATGAAATAGGGGTTAAAATTTGTATGGAAGTCCTTATTAATGGGCTATTGATTAAAAATAACTAAATGCGTGTGAAATAAGGAATTTGTCTGTTAGTCCGTTAGTCTGTTTATCCAGGTTAATATCCGAAACTACTAGACGGATTCAAATATTTTTTTTGTGGTGTATACATAGATAGATAATAAGCCTGGTCAACATTTAGAACACTTTACTGCGGGAAAATAGCTCATTCCTGTGGGAAATACAGTAATTATACTTTACTCGAAGGATTTGAAAATATGAAAGAAACTTTCTGTACATTAATTATATACAACTGTACAATAAGATGGGGGGCGATGTTAAAATACATACAATAAGAACACTTCTCAAAGTTTTTATTTTTTTTTGTCTGTGTGTTTGTACGTTTGCCTGTCTGTCCAGGCTAATCTTCGAAAGTAATGGACGGATTAAAACTAAATTAGCGCTGCAGGCCTGTTCATGTTGACCTCAGAAGGAAAAACAACCAATGTCGTATATAAAGAAATACTTTACATTGAACGGAATTTCGGCATACTGCAAGAAACAAGAACCATTTGATAGAATAACCACTGATTATAATGCAACTACGCTAGCTATGCAAACGAAGTCGCGGGCGCCAGTTAGTGCTTTATAAAACTGACTACCTCATGTCAGCGGCTTCGTGACACACAATGTAAACTCTTGAAATGAATTGAACAGATTACGTAATTTATCTAACTAAAAATCCGTAAATAAAATAAAAATTTAATAAAAACAAAAAACCTGCCTGCCTTAAAAACAATAACTAAATAGAAAATCAACTGAAAATGCCGGAACAAGATAAAAATTAAATTTTTACATGCAGTCGGAGGCAAAAAATTTTATAGCTTTGTGCATGCCTCGGACTGCATGTAAAAATTTAATTTTTATCTTGTTCCGGCATTTTCAGTTGATTTTCTATTTAGTTATTGTTTTTAAGGCAGGCAGGTTTTTTGTTTTTATTTAACATTTATAAGTTGTTATGCTGAACCATCAACTGGTAGTGAGCCTTCCGAGCACTAGTCCGATTCGCCTTTGACCTATTTTTATTGTGTTCGTGATACTAAACAAATTTAACCGTCTTACATTTTCAGACGTCCAACGACACTTTGTACCAGAAACTGTGGTCGGTTATGAACTCGGCCAAGCCCACAGTATTCACTAACAGCAATGACGAGGGCAGGAACCGTGTTCTGCGCAGCAAGGGGACCAAAGGCAGATACGCATTCTTCATGGAATCCACTGCTATTGAATATTACATGCAAAGGACATGCGAACTCAAAATGCTCGGAAATAAATTGGATTCTAAAGAATACGGCATAGCTATGCCCAAGAGTAAGAAATTAATTTGATTTACGATCAGTTAAGACATTATTATTAAGTTTAAGTCGTTTGTTGTTTAAATTTTAATAATAGTTACGAAGTTTTCATATACCCATTATATTACAATCCATCCATTATAATAGTCTAGCGCGACTCGAGAAGTAGTTTTTACTCACTTGCACTGATAACATCTGACTAGATGACTCGTATTATTTGTAACACCTCTCTAAGTCGGGGTTACTATTTTTTGTTACGGTTTGTACTCGCTTCTATAGTCATTTTCCTAGATTGCCAATAATAAATGAACGAACTCGAACGCTTACGCTCTTTCTGATGAATTCATAAACAACACTGCTCACGTTTTTCTTGGCAGTATTTTTAAATCGAATCCTACTGATTATGTCCTGAAGCGTTTCTTTCATAAGTTTCAAAAAGATCCAATTAGTGAGTCCGACTCCAGGCAAAGTTTAAGTGTAAAGACCTCAATTCGGTCTAGATCTCACACTTAAGTGTCACTTTCATAATTCTTTAAATTAAGTTTAATCCGTTAAACGCTGTAGATAAAAATGTTAATTACTTTGGGGAAATTTGGAATTTGTTGCTAATTAGTTTGGTCGGTCACGTTTTCATTATTGCTTTGTAGCTGGCATTGACCTGAGGCACTTTTGTATTTTTGAGTTCGGAGAATTTCGGTGATGTATTTGAATAATATTTGAGTTTATAGAAGTATATATTCATCGCATTTTATACTGCCAATTTGCTCACAATCCAGTATAAACTTTAAGAATTCGTGTTAGCCATTTAAGAGACCTATGATGGTACAAGCATTCTATATGTTGCCATTCCAGTATTGAATAAAATAATTTCTTGTATACTATACTAGAAACTATACAATCCGAGCTCTTTAAATTAATGTTATATTTTCTAGTCCAATAGTAAGAATGTCTTTAAATATAGATGATAAAAAGTAGAATAGGATATTAAAATGTTTACCCGAGCTCTACATCTACGCCGCGAAAGTATCGCTATTATACCCCGTGATAGGTTTCGCGCTTTGCATGAAACCCCTCAAAGTATGGTCATGCAAAACACGAAGCGCGAAACTTATATTATTTTTGTAGTGTAAGGGTATACAGATAGAGGTTTTACAGATGAGTTGCCCTCCTTCCTTCGGGTCCCTACATGGGCTACCGGCTATTTCCACATCGCACGAAAAGCGACAGCACAGCTATCACTTTATACCTGTTTCGTGTAAGCGATTTCCCTCACTAGCTCTTACTAAATTATCTATCTAATGTCTAAAACCTAAAAAAAAAACCTGTCTAAAATCTGAAACTTGAATGTGTGAATTATATACACACGGTTTTTTTTAATGAAAAGATCCATGCTCCACTTAAATTACAAATATTGAAGACATAAGACGTTAAAGTAAGGTAGCTCCTAAAACGCATACATGAAATGAAAATTGTGTTGTCGAGATTTCTACATAAATTGCTTACCTTAGTTACAATGTCATAACATGTCATATATTATTTAGTTTTTAATTACAAAAAAGTTTCACTTAGATCGAATATCGATCTTCGCGGGTCCACCAGTAGTGATAAAACTACATGTGTCAGCTTCGATACACGACTGGATATTAATCCACGTGATTATGAAGTTTTCCTTCTTTCCCGCTTTCCTTCCGCACACTGCCTAATTAGACGGCAATGCAGCATGGCACTACCTCTTACTACATTTTGGATTTGCACCGCGGAACAAATAAATCCAGCAAACAGAGGGAAAATTTATAGCGCATGTCTCGTATAAAATAACTCGCCTTTGTACATCACTTTAAAAAGAGGTGGTGTGGCCAAATTGGGCTGGCTCGACCGATGTACAGTCACGAGCAATAATATGTATACACTTTAGTACTTTGTCATAATATATATTTTTGAAATTCTATATTATTGCTTTGACTGGTCAAAGAAAGTTAATGTGACAAGGTTCTAAAGTGTATACATATTATTGCTCGTGACTGTACCTTTGACTTATATGATACTGCTCTAAAAAGCTGTCAAGTTTCGTGCGTTTTGTGAGTTTCCAGTGGGCACATGAAGGGGGGGAAGGTAGAAGGGCATATATGCATGACATGCGTGCGAATGTCCAGAGGCACTGAAAGGCATTAAAACCCTCTGCTGCTGCGGACTGCTCGTTTGTCCGCAGAAAATCGTAATATGAGACTTTTCTGAAAAGGCTTTTCAGGACGAGGTAGTGCGACACTGTGTGCTTGCATGCAGTCGAATTGGGCCGGCACGACCGGGGAGGTACCTCTCGCTTACACGAGACCGGCGTAAAATGACAGCTGTGCTGCAGCGTTTCGTGCGGTGTAAGTAGCCGGAGGCCCATGGAGGTGGGAGGAGAAAGGAGGGCAGCGTATCTGTGTTGTTTCTATACGGATGTCTATGGGCGTCGGTAGTCATGAAAATGGCTCCGACTGCTCGTTTGCCCCCCTATACCATTAAAAAAAAAAAGGCTCTGATGAGTTCCATCATACACATCATCATCATCAGCCGGAGGACGTCCACCTCTGGACATGGTCTTCTACCACAGAGCGTCAAGCATCACGTTCACGAGCCGCTTGCATCCAGCGGCTCCCCGCTCGGTGATTGCCATATTAATCCTTAAGTACTGTGTTTTCAGACTCTCCTCACAAGACTCTAATAGACACTGCTATTCTGGCTTTACAAGAGTCGGGAGAGTTGTTGGCTCTAAAGAAGAAATGGTGGGAAGAAGAGGACAACGTAAATAAATGCGAGGTATTCAATTATTTTAATATAATATATAAAATGTATTTTGTCCTGTACTATTTTATTGTGTGTCTGGGTTTCACAGACCTTAATTTACATTAATGAATCATAATGACGTTACTTAGCATAAGATTAAAAAGACAGGCCTAACTATTTAAAAAATATTTTACTGTACCGTAATGAAATGAAATGTTTGCTGTAATAAATTAAAAAAAAATATAAAAAAACAAAATTAGTTAAAATGAGCGCGCCTACTTGAGATAAAATATATGTTGAAGGCAAAAACAATAGGCAAAAGTCATATATTTAAAAAACTAGAGCACTTACCTGTTCACTGTGTGCGGTACTGCCACGATCTCTCCATCAAATCTACACTATTATAGTGCTTTATGAGATGAATAATTAATTTGCAATATTTACGTTTTAAATTTACTGATAAACGTGTAGTATTTCTTTTTTATTTTGAATATTATGATACATAGGTGTCCACAGTGATCAGAGTTAAACAGACAAGTATTATTTCATATCATATAGGTGCTATAATGGTGCTATATTACTAAAAATATTATCTGTACGTGAGGTTGACATTTAACTTATTCTAGCTATAATCTCTATTTATATAAAATTCTTGTGTCACAATGTTAGTTACCATCACTCTTTCAAAACGGCTAGATCGATTCTCATGAAATTTTATGTGCATATCGGGTAGGTCTGAGAATCGGCCAGCATCTATTTTTCATCTCGATATTTCCATCGAAACTTACGCGGGTGCAGAATTGGATGTGGCGTGGGTTCTCACGAACTGGCTCCGATTAGGTACTCCACATGCTGTTTGAAGGGTACCCACTATACCGATCCTAAGTGACTGTTTTGTATACTATAGGAGGGCTGACGAGCTGTCAGATCCATGGTTATAACTACCGACACCATAGACATCCACATTCCACATAGACTATAATGTATTAATGTAATTCCTATCACATTCGTTTTAGAAAGTGGAAGTCGAAGAGGAGTCTCTACAAATGAAAAACACCAGCGGAATATTCTTGGTGCTCGGTGTTGGTGGCTTTTTAGGGCTGGTCATTGCCATCATTGACTTCTTGCTTCACGCCAAGAAGATATGTGTAAAAGAAAAGGTAATTTTTTGACAGCTGTCATTCTGGACATAGATAATGGTACCTACTAAAGAAACGAACGTAGGTAGAGAAGAAAAGTGCTGAGGTTAAAAAGATGCGTTGCCCTAGTTCCTCCTTCCACCTTCATGGGACCCAGGCTACTTACACGATACACACCACGCGAAATGCTAAAGCGCAACTGTCACTTTACGCCGGTATCATGTAAGCGAGAGGTACTACCCCGGTCGTGCCAGCCAAATTCGCCTATGCATGTGGCATTACCTCTTATTTATATTAGCATAGTTAATATGTGTTATGTATTTTCCAGATAACTTTTAAGGAGGCTCTGATGAGTGAGTGGCGTGCCTCGCTGAACCCTCGCGCGCTTCATAAACCGGCGGCGCCGCCGCGCTCCACCGCGCCGTCCACGGCCACTCCATCTCCCGAGCGAGCTCGCTCGCAGTCGCGAGCCGTGTCTGTGCTGCGAGCTGCCACGTCCTTCATCAACTTTGATGAAATTTATTGAAGAATAGCAGTTTCACTTGTGTCACGTGATTAACAAACTTCACCCCCCTTTTACAACCGTGGTGATATTTGTAAGTCCCGTGCCGCCCGGGCATTTGGACAGCTTATATTAATAGCATTATTTAATAATGATAATAAACTAATAATGATAATAATGTTTTCATCCCATCAATTCGAAAAACGCTCATTGGTTCGCCAAAATGTTCGCCTAAATTAAGTGTGTGTTAGAAGGGTTTCGCGGGTAATAATGAGATTTGAATTTGGAACGCTAATGTTGCTTTAAAAATTAAAACCAAAAAGATGAACAGACCAAAGAGGTCGGCACGGTAGAGTGCAGTACGCACCACGCGGTGCATACTCGGATGTATGGATAACTCCTTGGCCTTTTGGGACAAATTAAACAACAAAACAATAAATTTAACTTTCAATAATTGCACAAATGTAAATATAAAATTTTAATTGTGTACATAACATACATACATACATAACATACATAATTTTATTAAATCTACTAAAAGTAAAATGTATTGTAATAATAAACACGATTTACTTATTAATTTTCTCATAGATAAGGATGAAAAGTAGAGCATATCCCGCAGTCGCAAAATATTTTTACCTTTTGGCGGCGTACATTGAACGCTACACTCAGGATTCTACTTTAGAATCCCTCGCTGCGCTTGGGATTCTTTGTAGTCCTTCGTTACGCTCTGGTTTCAAAATAGCGCCCGCGCCTTAAACATACTATTTTACTTCCTTTTCATAATCTACTATTATATAATTTTAGTAAGAGGCATGCTGAATTGCAGTTAAATTGTGGTGACATGACCGGGGAGGTACCACTCGCTTACACGATACCAGTGTAAAGTGGCCCGTGCAGAGGGAAGGAGGAGAGCAACGCTAAACAGACCTCAATGCAGATGTCTATGGGCGTCGGTGAAAAACGAAAGGCTACATAAGTTGATGGATTGATATATTAGGTTTACGAATATATAAGCAATTTGCAAATAAATGTGTGAAAATTATCATGGGCGACAAATATATTAAAATAAATAGTCATATTTAAATGATGCTGGGCACTGGCTCTTTTGTATTTCTGTTTACGTGTGATAAAATTTTATGAGTCTTCCATTTTATTGTTTGGCGATTTAAAATAACTGTTTAGGATTTTGCTTCGCAGCAGTTTCTTTGTATAAATTTCTTTTTAAAGAAAAATCTTTAGAAAGAAATGAAGAATACCTTTATCAGTACTTTTAAAAGAGATGTGAATGCCGTCTTTTATTTGTATTTATTATTATATTAACTTCTTATTTAATCTTATTTATATTATAGATGTGAAATTTATTAATTTACGCAAAAACGACTATATTGATTTTGGTGAAATTTGGCACGGACACAGTTTCTAAAATAATATAAAAATTTCCTAGTTTAAAAATAAAATAAAATTATATCTTGATAATTGCACGATTCTTTTGGGGTAGATTTTTTGTGTGTAAACAAAGTCTTTACAACACTTACTTAGAAATAAATAAACTTCATACTTCAAAATGTATTAATGAGTCAGGGTTGTGACAAACAAAAAACTACTTAAACACGTCTAAGTGAAACAGATCTACAGCAGAACGAAGAACTGAAGAGGCTCTCGACGCGACGTTGGAGCCTGACGCAGACGAGGACGGGCGCGAGTGCTGCACCGGCTTCTCAGTCTCCCAGAAACTGAGCGCGAACGACAGCTCCGCCCAAAACGCTTCTGACTGTGACATCTGGAACAATGCAGGTCCATATTTCACACGTCCTTTATTCTGAATGAAGTCCAATTCATTTTTGGACGCAGCAATGATTTTGTTTGGCAGTTTACATGCCAATTTTGTTGTATATAGACTTATTACTTAGATCAAAATTTAAATAAGTTTAAATTTAATCTGCGCCCAACCCAATAATGTGACATCTATTAGTTTATAGTCTTAAATTGTATTTGAATGCTAATAAAAGCTCGACCATAACTTTTTTGGTATCACAGGGCTACCAGAGACGGTTTTGACTCCTCCATACCCATCGATATGAAATAATCTGTTGCCTGTTTCAGCCTATATCCCAAAATAGCTTACTCTCGTTATATGCGACTTTTTGACCGGACTTTCATGAATGCACGACAGGCGTCACCTTTATAATACATCCAAATTTTTAGAGCCGACTTTCACGAATGCACGAAAGGCGTCGCGTCGCCTTTATAATACATCCAAATATTTAGAGCGAATTTTCACGAATGCACGAAAGGCGTCGCCTTTAAATTACATCCAAATTAGTAGAGTGGAATTTCACGAATGCACGAAAGGCGTCGCCTTTAAAATACATCAAAATTTTTAGAGCGGACTTTCACGAATGCACGAAAGGAGTCGCCTTTATATTACATCCAAATTAGTAGAGCGGACTTTCACGAATGCACGAAAGGCGTCGCCTTTATATTACATCAAATTTTTTAGAGCGGACTTTCACGAATGCACGAAAGGCGTCGCGTTTATATTACATCAAATTTTTTAGAGCGGACTTTCACGAATGCACGAAAGGCGTCGCCTTTATAATACATAAAAATTTTTAGAGCGGACTTTCACGAATGCACGAAAGGCGTCGCCTTTATAATACATAAAAATTTTTAGAGCGGACTTTCACGAATGCACGAAAGGCGTCGCCTTTATAATACATCCAAATTTTTAGAGCGGACTTTCACGAATGCACGAAAGGCCTCGATTTTATATTACATCCTGATGACAAAAAATTACGAGGTTAATACGAAGTACACAATACTTTACAATTTTATATATAAATTTTTGGGTTACAATGTCAGTTACAATATTCCTCCGATATGGCTCAACCTATTTTCATGAAATGTTGTGTGGATATCGGCTCGCTCTGAGAATCGGCTAATATCCACTTTTCATGTCGATATTTCCAAGGGATCTAAATTTACACAGGTGAAAACGCGGGGCGCAGCTAGTTATCAATAATGTTATAATGAAATAATAATTAATGTAATTATAATGATAAATGATAAATTTATAACTTTATCTAGCGCGCGTGATTTAGGGCAAGCAAGGTTACCTTTTGCTCGATAGCGACTTCTCGAACATGCCACAAAAACTCAAAGACGCCCATGGCAGCTGATATTCCACATCCAATTCCCAGCACAACAAAAACTCCACCGACATTATCCACGCCCAACTCGGCGGCACTGGTTCCTTCTTCTCCGCCCTCTTCCGACTGAAAAAAATATCGACTTTGTAAGTTTTGAAACTTCAAACACAGATTGAATTAAAATAACATATATTTATATTATTCAAAATATGATCATATTTTTTAAATATGGAAGCATATAGCTAAAAAGCCGAAGTAAACCAGGACTACCAATCACATCATCATCAAGTCACAATTTTTTTCTAAAAAAAATATTTTTTACAACTACTCTACAATGTTAACGGCAGTTAATGTTCATGAATTTGCTTCAACGGCAACTATTTTGATTTGAATTAAATAAAAATGTCGAGTAGACACTGTAAACACAGCTCTGATCGTTTTTGTTACGTTTGTGGACAGATTATATTTTCAAAAGACCCATAATTGGAGATGCGTTAAAAAGTGCATATCTTCATTGTTTTGAATTTGCTGTTGCAAACCAAGACAAAGAGTGGGTGCCGCATGTAGATATTTTGCGAAAGCTGTAACATCGTTGTATGAGTGGTCATCAGGAGAAATCGTCCATCTTCTACTTGGTTCACCAAAGCTATGGAGAGAACCCAGTAATCATGAAAATAACTGTAACTTTGTCAAGGCGCTTGACAAAGTTAGTAGTAGTAGGATTTACGATATTATTCGATATACTATCGATATATTCCCACAGATACATAAAATTATTGTTATGAATAAATATGTATGTAATGTATTGAAAATCATATATTATATATAATGAAATCATATATATAATGAAAAAGCAGTTTGGAATACATTTTAGACAGTTATGGAAGTATTGTTATAAGGTATTTTATACTTGTTCAATTCTTATAAAAGGCGCCAATGAAGAATCTTCGGGAAGTTTGAAACTATAATGTTTAATTCACACTTTAGAAGTTGAACTAATAGTTTCTACAATCTTAGATTTCCTGTTTAGTATTCACAGATTCAAATTAGATTTGTAAATAAGTACCTATTATTATTAAAATACGGTTATCATTAAAAGATGTGTTCGATAATGTAATGTCGTCTTATTAGCTATATATATAGAAGTCAACGGTTTTCTACTTACAACGCAAGGTGTCTTTGCCTTCCACCAGCGGTTCTTCAACTCCACTAATTTACCACTCTCCGCTAGTTTCAGCACCGCATTGTCAACCACAGTGCGATATGATGAAACTATAATGCATGTTTTTTTTATGTTGTACAAAGTTATATGTTAAATTTTATTTAAATCGATCCAGTATTTTTAGAGATAAATATCGTGAGACAAATATCGTGATACGAGGTCTATAATAAAATGAAGTAAACAAATATAAACTAATGATGTGAATAATACATGACGTATACTTACAAAATGGCATAGCAATTCCATATCCCTTGGAATCTAGCAGACCACCAACTTGCGTCAGTAAGCAGTTTCGCTCCCTTTGATATTCAATAGCCGTAGATTCCATAAGGAAGGCGTAATTGCGTTTTCCCTTAGTAACCCTTTCGAGACCTTCATCATTATTCTTCACGAACACTGAAGGGCGCGCAGTCTCCATTGCTGTAAACATCCTTTGATAGGTCGACACATTGGAGCGCTAAAAATATATAAAACATTTTTAAAGCCAATCTTCACATTATATAAAACTTATATCCCGTTATTTAAAAACCATACTACTATACATAGGGGCTAGTCGACTTTGCAAACGCAAGTATCGAGTCCAACATAGGTCTAGAGGCAATTCCTGGACTCTTAGGTATCATACGTAAATGTGCGTCAACAACAAAAAAAAAGGTTCAAAGTAAAGTAAGAGGTTCAACCACGGAATAGATCTCTTTTATCTATTCCGTGGGTTCAACCATTTGCCTACATATTATTATACGTTAGGTAACATGCCAACATATATTCCAATGAAGACAAGACTACGTCTGTCGGGTCAACTTGTATTTTATATATTTTAATAGGTAATATAAGAATATACCTTAAAAAAAGAATAAGTGGATCCACCTTGCACAGTGCCAAACTTGATTTTCGTCTGCATCGCAAGATCTTCGGCGCTTTTGATTGAGTCGTCCATCGCCGCATTTGTTAAAAAGGCGGCGAGATTAGCGGTGTAGGACGAGCACATGATGAGAGCAAAGAACCACCACATGCCACATACCCACCGTGTAGAATAGCCTCTGAAATAAATTTGGTTTAACACGAAATCTTAGAATAGTTCTTTGCGAATTTCGCTATTATCTTGGGTGTGATCTCCTAGTTGAATCTGAATTGAGATATTTAATAAGATAAACTAGAGGTCTTCAAGAAAGTATCTTATTCATACTTTATGTATAGTATAGTAGGCCTTTGAAATTAATTTTATACAGAATGTTAATATATAAGAATAAGAACACACAACAAAGAACAGAAGCTATCACAAGATAGTAATCTTAGATCTATCTCCAAGTTAAATCGAATGGGATATACAGGGTAATTCACGTTAAAGTGCAACCCTAAAACGGGGTGAAATTAGACCGAAAACTTTCGACCAAAATGGGTCTAAAAAACTTCTAAAAAAAAACTAATTTTTTTATCCGCCACTAAACATGTTTCCCGAATTTTGACCTATATGTACAAATAAATTTATTCCTCCCGAACTAGCTGGCCGATTTTGATGAAATAATTTTCGGTCTAATTTCACCAAGTTTCGGGGTTGCACTTTAACTTGAATTAACCTGTATAATTGAATACAAATTTAGGAAAAAAAATCCCAATTATTTCCAAAAGACCAGAAAAGCAATGTGATATTGCTGATGAATGTTGGCAGATGTGATGGTTGGTGATCAGTTAGGTGACTCAGCTGTTAGAATAGAATATAATAAAATATAATGTAATTTACGTATTCTTAAATAACAAAGAAACGAATATACTTAGGTAAAATATCGGAGCCTTGTGTCATGATCGATCCCATGGTGAGCCAGCAGGAATTTTTAATGTGCCAAATGTTTTCGAGTTCCTCAGGGGATTTGTCGCATGGGTGGGGATTCTCCCAGTCGTTCGGTGCGAGTCTATAAAATACAACAAACTTTAATGTTGAAATATTAATGTAGTCTGTTGAAAATGCTTATGTCGCGTCGGTCGCTATTGATTTAATATGTGGTCTAGTGGTAAGTATGTTAAATTTAACCATATATACAAAATCCAGGGTATGAGTTCTGGGTCAGGTCCGAGCATGTAATTTGGGATTTCTCAAATTGTAATATTAGTCCAAAGTTATACAGGATTACATGTTGATCACCGGCTAAATTTTAAAATAAGGAAGTAAACATCATTCCAAGTGTGTGTTTTAAATTTTATCGTCTATTTGTAATATTCTGTTAAATGAAAATCGATTTAAAATGATGCTTAAAAATACATCAATCGTTGTTCGCAAAACGAAGTGTATTGACCTCAAAGTCAGTGACGCTGACCGATAACGACTCGCGAGTCACGTCACGTGGTGACCAAGAAATATGTTTATAACATGGGATAAAGTAATTGCATCTAATTATTTTTCTATTTCATAAATCGAATGTATTATTGATTCTGAACCATACCTGACAATTTGGCCGGTGACCAAAATGTAACCAGGGATATAGAAATAAAGATGTCAGACATGTATGCCCTCGATTCTACATTTGCATTCTTTCTAGTCGAATGGGACTGCTGTCTATGGAATAACACAAACATATACTTGTGTCTACGCACACAGTTAGATAGAGATATTATTACTAAAACAATCTTATTTAAGGTTGTTTGGAATTTTAATTGAATTTCCGTTTTTACTGACACACTTATTAGGAAATTCATGAAATTTGGAATTCAAATCTACTCCCATTTCATCTTTTATTCCTATTTGTATACCTAGTTGAGTAATCAGGTCACCACTCCACTAGAGCAACGTACTTTCAAAATATCAAAGTATTTATTTACTGACATAATACGTTCGCGAAACATGTGTCTCTTCATAAAACCCAATGGGACGTGACTGTTTTACAAAGTCACAATAGTTTCAATAAATCAATATAATGGCATAATATCTAAGGATTCGCATTTTGTAGGACTCGACATTTCTTTTGTTCTATGGTTGGTCGGCTGATTACCAATATTGATAACAATTTATTGGCTGAATTGACTTCTGAGACCAAATGTCAAGGTTATAATAACCTAACTTTTATACAAATCTTATAGTTTACCATAACGAAAATGTCGATGTCGATACAAGAGCAATTAGATAATGTAGTGTCAAATTTTGCCTGGTTTATTTTTTTTCAGAAATGGAATAATACAAACGATGAGTGATTTTATATAAGTAGGTAGTATTTAATCCAGTTCAATATTCGTAGGAGATATTTATGTTTTCCTAAATTGATTTGAATATCATTTAATAAAGCAGATGATGATTTATCAATCACTGATATTACCACCTGCGGCCGCTTGTTTATGGAATTCTGTA
>LUGF01014924.1:364396-378246 GCA_001625245.1 Calycopis cecrops
ACATCCTAAATGTAATTATGTTAAGTATTATACACGTAATATACAAATTGTTTTCCTTGCCTCAAATAAATAAGGCCTATATTAATAACAAAAATAAATATTTCCGTTTACAACCAAGAAAATGCGTATCCTAAAAATATAAAGAGAAAACATGAATAAAAATCACCTGGCTAGAATATGTAATAGCAAGGAGACCATTAAGTACGCTGCCGCCATATAAATCCAGACATCGACCGAGAAGGGCTTTAGGAACGAGAATAGTTCCGGCTCCGGTGGCGTCGGCTGCAAATACAAAATGCTGATCCCCAGGGTCATAAATGGCGTCGTAAAGTCCACAAAGGCTCTTCTTTCATATGTTATAGTGAGGTCACAAATAGCCAAATCGGCTTTCTGCAATAGAAACGATCGGTCATTTCAATAAAACATTGATAAAGTAGTACTAAAGTAATACTGACCCTGTCCAAAAGGTGACCTATAAGTCCGTCCCATTTATTCGTCTCCTTGTTGTAAGCTCCGTACCCGCCGCCTGGGACGAGTTCTAACTCGTAATTCAGATGTAAAGTCTCCTTTAATATTTCATGAATTAAATCCTTCGAATATCCCTCGTAGCGATCGTTTCCAGTCAATACTTCACCTGCTTTAGGCTCCCTATTCATAAGATATGGAGCTCCGAGTCGTGTTACAACTTTAAAAGTTTTGTTTTGCCACTTTTCTGCCAAGAGATCGGAGACTTCGTTCTGAGTCCGAGCGTATTGGAAGCCCAACTCAGGGTCCCATTTCGCAATGCTATTGAACCCGTTGTTAGACAACTCCATTATTTCTACATTGAAGTTGGTTCGTTCACCAGTTGTTTCGTCAAGTAAAATTGGACCCGTCAAGCCTGTGACTTGTTTCTGTAAATATGACATAAAAATTACTATAAATATTTATATTATTATTATAATGAACACTTAATAGTTCTTTTATTTAATTGAATAACTAAGTTTAGCTCGATGCTTTCTGTAGTAATATATTTAATCCAAATCCATTCTAATCTAAATATTGTAAAACTAGTTAATAATTAATTCATGTGTGAAATTCAGTGGATGTATTCCGTGCCAAGTAATGAAACTATAATATGGTGCCAGAGTTTTAATCATATTTTGCATTATAATATTACATTTTCTGTATTCGGGTTACATTACTCCTCTCCTTCTGCTGCTTCTAATCAGTGGAAATTAATGCAAATAGGTAGTATATATTTGTAATGGATTGATATATACTCAACAATTACTGCTAAGTGACTTTGCTCGATATTAATGCTTATCTATTAGACAGCGCGAGTGATATATATACTATTATTCTATTCCACTTTTCTTTTTTTACTACATTATTAGTATTTGAATGTTTTTTATTGTATTGTCTTATGTCGGTTAGTAAAAAAAGACGAAGAAATTCTATATTAAAATTATTTAATGTCAATTGCACAAGGATGTGGGGGGTCAAACGAAAAAAAGCAAATGTAGATTAGAATTTTTAATTTTACTTTTACTGTGAGTTTAACAAAAACAGGCAGCAAAACTTAAAGTATATTTATAAATACTATAGGTAGTACAAGAAAATGATGCCATACTATCTGGCAGCAGCTACGCCGCTCGTAGCACTGCGGACTTTGCTCTACTTTGCTACGTAACATTTTTTTGACGCAAAGCCATAAATCATAATATTTTTCCCATCTAAAGAAGTTTTAATTTCAAAATAAAATAAAAGCTCTGTTCTTTAGAAATTTAAAAAGAGCAAAAGTATCATTTTTAATTGAAATGGTTATTTAATGTTAATGATTGTGGACTGAAAAATATATTTTGAAAATATAAGTGTTTTTACAAGTAGCCGCGCCGGCTTGTGATAAATATAAAACTGTATACGATAGATGTATTCTACTTATCCATTCAAATGTAGTTGTATTGATAGTATGATGCTACCGTGAGCATATGATTGGTAAAGTCCTCGCCCATTTCCCATTGTGATTCGGAGTTGCATTCAAGCGGAGCTGCTTCTATTTCAATTGCCTCTGGTGCACTTTCGACCGCGTCCGTTATGAGTCTCGCCGCATCACTAGCTAGCGCTGCTTCTACCTGAAAACATTATTTATACTACAGTCCAAGGAATCCCAAAAAGCGAACATGGGCACCTTGAGGTTTCTTCTAGAAACTTAGCAATTTATGATTATAAATGATAGTATCTTAAAAAAATGTAAATATTTATATTTATACTTGGTATTATTACCAAGTATTGGTAATATTCATGATAATGATGATGATGAATATTACCAAGATCACACGTCTCGTTAGTCAGTTGGCTCTTGTAATATTTGAAGATAGCTCAATCTTATGTGTTTTGTATTTTGAGTATCCAGGGCTGTTGCGTTACTCTATTTCTAGATCTGCGTGAATATGCTATACGAAAAAAAACAACATGCGAACTGAAAAAGTTTGCCTTGCTTAATTTTGGTTAATACGGTACACTAATACCACAGTTGAATATATATTGTTACGATAAAAAACCCAACGCAGTGAAAATCAACCAACAAATGGGTGATATCTTTGAAATTAATGCAAATTTTACCAACCAAATTAAAACTGAAACTTAAAAAACTTAAAAAGAAAAAAAAAATATATTACCACATTCATATTATTTTGTCTGTTTGTACCGAAATATAATTTTTGCATATTAGTGCTATAGATAATGTAACATCATTTTTTGGGGTTCCGTTACCAAATGGCACAAAACGGAACCCTAATAGATTCGTCATGTCTGTCTGTCTGTCCGTCCGTCCGTATATCACAGACATTTTTTTCCGAAACTATTGGGCCTTCGTAGTTCTGTAAACCGCTATTCGAATTTTGAATAAAAATAAATTATAAAAAAAATAAAAATTAAAATAAAAAACAAAAAACCTGCCTGCCTTAAAAATAATAACTAAATTGAAAATCAACTGAAAATGCCGGAACAAGATAAAAATTAAATTTTTACATGAAGTCGGAGACATGCACAAAGCCATTAAATTTTTGCCTCCGACTGCATGTAAAAATTGAATTTTTATCTTGTTCCGGCATTTTCAGTTGATTTTCAATTTAGTTATTATTTTTAAGGCAGGCAGGTTTTTTGCTTTTTTTTAAAATTTTTATTTTATTTACTGATTTTTAGTTAGATAAATTACAAAATCGGATCAATACATTTCAAGAGTTTAAATTATGTGTCACGAAGCCGCTGGCATAAGGTCAGTCAGTTTTATAAAGCACGAACTGGCGCCCGCGACTTCGTTCGCATAGCGTAGTTGTAATATAATCAGTTATTCTATCAAATGGTTCTTGATAATCAAATAGATAGACAGAGTTACTTTTGCATTATAATTATATTAGTAAGGCAGTAAGCACTCGAAAAATGTTTTTTTGTCATTGTATATTTTTTTATTTTTATTTAAGCTATTACAGCTTAATAGATAGACAGAGTTACTTGTGCATTATAATATTAGTAAGGCCAAGAAAATGTGACTTGTCAGGGCACTAGTGTTTCCCATATTTCTTTATGGTGCAGAGACGTGGACATTAAGAGAATGTGAGAAAAAGAAGATAGACGCTCTAGAAATGTGGTGCTGGAGGAGAATGCTTGACATACCGCGGTCGGAATTTAGAACCAACATTTCCATCCTCAAGGAGCTCGGCGTCCAACAGCGTCTATCTTTCGTCGTATAAAGTCGCATTTTTTCTTATTTCGGACATGTTTCGCGTCGGGAGGATACATCAATAGAACGCCTTGTAGTACAGGGTTGAAGGACCACGTGGCAGGTCGTCTATGCACTGGACTGACCAGGAGAAGGCTGCGCGTGTTCGTTCACTCCACGAGTGTACGAGAAAGGCGAAAAAAAAATAAATACGAGACGAGTGGCGACGGATTGTGAAGCGTGTCACCAACCCTGATGTGACGACCACGACCACTCTGCCAAGAGTGTGACGACTAAGAAGAAGAATTAGTAAGGCAGTAAGCACTTGAAAAATGTTTTTTGTCATTGCATATTTTTTTAGTATTACAGTTGTGATAATAATGATATACTTTTTTGAAATCCTTGTGTTGAATCCTTTAATTTGATACCTATATTGCGTTGTTCGAATAAAAAAAAAAATATTGAACTAAAGTCCAATGGTGTAGCATCGCCGCCATGTTTGGTTTTTTTTAACGCCACCTATCTAAGAACACTTGGGCTGATAAGACAAGTCTAACGATACCTCAACTATGTAAATCCGTTAAGTGGTTCTAGAGATATGAGGTAATAAAGAATATTACATATATACAAGATACGCGCGAAAAACATATACCTTTCCTTGGTAGTCAGGTAAAAACATATACCTTTACTTGGTAGTCAGGTAATAAAGAAGGGACACTCCATACATAGAACTGAATCAATTTTTTTTTATCCAACCTGTATGTCAGGGGTGTTTGGGAATAGGTCTTTAAAATGACATTAAGGTTGATAAAACCATTTTTCGTCAAAATTTGTTGTTTGAAAGATAGTCGTAAGTACCTACTATACCTTTCATTGGTACAGAACCCTTGGTGTGCGAGTCCGACTCGCAATTGTTATATTTTTTTATACCAAAATTTTCTCTCTGACTACCAAGTCGAAAATATTTTTCATTAGCAGGGTAAAATAAAAAGTAAAAACACTTACTGTTATTTGTCGGGATTGCCCGGGAATCTTTACGTCTTCCGTACTTCTCGCCTTCCAGTCAGCTAAATAGGCCTTAGCCCGGGAGTCCGCGTGGTCAAATATCCTAATACACGTAACATTTGAAACCTCAAACCCGAGTCCCTGTATCTCCAATGTGTGGGCATCCAGGGACATGAGGAAATAGCTCTGAAATTATTCATGTTTATCAGGTTTTATGAGATGGTGCGAACAACGAGCAGGTGTAGAGGACTACCGCCACACGCAGACATTTGAATACTAAGCAGTTTACAGACATGTTGTCTTTCAGCAATATGTATAAAGGTTTCTTGACTTTCCATAAGCGGATCGGAAATACAGATGGAGGTAGCTGGTTACAACGTATTGTTGTACTCAATCATATCATATCTCATTCATCATATATTCATTTATTTATCATCAATCTAAAAAAAAAATATTATCGACGTTCTCTCACTTTTATAACTAATTTAGCAATACAACAATTCTATTGTGAAGTGTAACATTCACTTAAGCTTAAGTAGTTAATCAGAAGTAATTACTTAACTTCAAAATAGAAAGATATTTGATCAAGCAAGATAATATTAGACAGTTGTTGTTAGAAAGGGGGAAAACAGAAAGATGTTTGTCTTTACTTTCAAACTTTAATATAAAGAGCGAATAGATAAAACCGATGTACAAGAAAATAACCTAATTAAGAACATTTTTTATTTATCAAGTAAATAGCTTGTGACTTGTCATTGCGTGTTTATCTGTGTAGAATCTGTTCTAGTTAACCATTATTTTTTTGTGTAAAAAGTATTTTAATGGTATTCCAGATTGTCACTAATCAATATTTGTACGAATATTTTACCCATATTTTAGTGGTATGATTGTTCGTAATAGGATGTTTGTTGTTATTTTCACCCGCCATTAAGAAATATAATAGGTGTTATTTGAAAAATTTTATAAACCTAGGAATAAAAATAATTTTTAAGAAGAGGATATTTAAAATTCTACTTTAATATTTACAGCTAGTGATGAGATCCTATTTTTTTAAACATCACAATTGCTCAATAAGATTTCAGTGACACTATTATTACCCACCGAACACTCTAGACTATTTTTATATTGTATTTTTGACGCAAGCGACCCATGCACTGCTGGAATAAATTCATATAATATGAGGTCCACTCACCATGTAATCTCCGAAAAATTTCACGTCAAAAGCCTGCCGCAAGTAGTAGAGCACTCTATCTGCCGGGCATTCTATTATGACGTGAGTTTCTCCGTACGTCTTCAACGATTTAAACAGCGGCCTGTTATCACCGTCTGGGTTTAATTTACGAACCAGCCACTTGTCACCCAGCTCGGCGTGCTTCAGAAGTTCTTGCAACCTGATGAGACCTAGTGGATTTTGATTAGAATAAGGAATTAGAGGAGGTAGTCTTTGTACCTAATGATAGTATAAATAATATATTTAATCACTAATATATAATATAAAGTACAATGATAAATATAATCTAATTTAATAAATCTATACAATGTATCTAGACTATTCTCAATTCAGTTTATAATTTCACGTCGATTATATATATTTATGAATCATGACTTCATTGGTATATGACAAAATGTTCCTGAGACATAAGGTACATAAGGCACGTAAGAAGGCGATCGATAAAAATTGGTGGGATGCAAGTAGTATTTTACTTAATTGAAAGAAGCCCATGTTCGTCAGTGGACATATACTTATGATGACGGTGACGATACTTAATATAAGTTCATTCAATTCTAAATAAATCAGAAATAGAGGTACAAAATAAGGGAGCATTTTTACCTTGATCGTTGTCGTAAAGTATCGTATATGTTCTCCAATCACTATCCTTTATGAAAAGGGCAATAGCTTTAGAAAGTGCCACCGCTTCGGGGTATAAATTAATACCAGGTGGGCTCGGGGACTCGAACCCTCTTACCGGAGGCTGACGCCATACTGCCTATAATACAATGCTTCATAAACAAAATGTTTTCGCTGAACAGAGCGATATTGTAACACGGTTACATTCTTTATTGAAAATACTTTAAGTATAAAATGGAAACGTATTATAGTAGTAGTATTTATACGTAGTATTTCTTTTCTGAATTAGGAGTGTAACTATATTATGTTAATAATGCAGTTCAATACAATTGCAGACAATATAAACAAGTCCCTGATATGATATTTAGTCAAGTACGATGAACCTAACTACCAATTACATAAATCAATTTTTACAACGATTTTTTTATATAGAAAAGCAAACTCTCTCTAAAAGGACTCGGAGCCTGTTGGTGACTATTATTGTCCATAAACATCCATTGAAAGTGTATGCATACGTAAGGCGTCTCGTCTGAATAATAATCACCTTAATAATAATTAGTCATTAAATGAATGTGATTTTGCTATTATTATCATCACGGATCTGTTTTACAGTATTATGGGCACATTGAGCAATTTTGATATATATTCATATGCTGATAAATGATATATTCGGTAAAATAATGTCCACTTTTTAAATCAGTATTATAAGTTTATAGAAACTCTTCTAATGGGAAAGATATTGTGAATTATTAGAAAAATAATGCAACGTAATGAGCTAAAGTTAGCTAAAGTTTAATGCTAATATTTCGTAGTTTTCTTATAGATAGTATAATGAAATAACATACTTGAATATGAGGCACCCTCGCCGCGCGACAGCGAGCTGCCACGGCGGACGCGGAGGTTTCATCCGTCGGGCCGAATATAGCGATGACTCCGCTCGCCAGCAATTTACACGCTGAAATGTATTTATCTTATTATTTTTAATAAAAAGGAGTATTGTGTTCCGTTGGGTCGGATTTAGGTGTACACGACGAGGGGCTGCCTAGTACCTCGCGCTGTCGCTTTGCTGCGATATCATAGCTCCTAGTCTATGATATCGCAGCAAAGCGAGTACGTTACGAGTATGTTGTTGCATTTCATGTGGCTAGTGACTTTCCGTCTGCCATTGGGGCTCGCAGTCATTGACCTTAGTAGTCATCTAATGACTATGATACATCATTTCCTAAAAACAGAAATAACATGCTAAGTAAATAAAGGTAGCAAAAGTTCCTCAGAATTTTGGTTATCTAGTGCCTGTTTCCAACACCAGTAATTCTTAAGGGTTTTCTTTATTAAATACTTTTAAATTTTTTATATCACAATTCGCTTGTATATATGCCAAATTTCAATTAGTTACGTTTAGTATTTGCTAGGTAAAATAGGACTAAACGTAAATACACGTTTTTACATTTATAATATTAGTAGGATAAAGTGATTTCATACCAGCTTTTGAGGCAGCAAAGCTGTCGCCGTGCGGCGCATACATTATGTTGGGCACAAAATTGTAGTGCTCGCTCTCCATAGTAGCTCTAGCTAGAGACGACGCAAACGCCACTTCAGTCACCGTGTTCTCTGGCAATATAACTCCTGCATGGCAATAAGGAAATGTATTTATAATAAATTGTTTTAAGCTTTCACGATTTGTATTCATATTTGTATACTGTAAACGGGACTTAATCGCGTTATAAAATCGAAGTATTTACCTCGATTCTCGACGTTTCGGCCGCAATGCAACGGCCGTGGTCACGAGTAGACTCTCGTGACCACTGTATTTATAATGCCACATTTTATGTATTAATAGGATTTTTCTTGGCTGAAAAGGGGAATGGAAACCTTTCGATCATAGGTATAATACGTATGACCGTGGTCATGATTGCGTCTGACGACGGTACTGTCGTGACTTGAACATCGACGCTTGTAGTTGTTTAAGGCTTGCCATCTTCTTTAGTACGATGACAGTCACGTGAAAAATTGAGGGCGAAAAAGAGAGCCACGTATAATCACTTAATTTAGTTCTGGTTTTGCACATGTTTATAAACATTGGCAGTCTAAAAAGGGTTCTAATTTCTCGTTTGCTCCTTTAATTTTTATACGTTTAAAAAAACGTCCATCTATTTAAAACTGAGTCAAGTTAAACTGCATTTATAGTTCTGGGTGACCATATTTTCCAACCCAAGCGAAACCAAGGGATTGCAGATGCGTTGCAATCTTTTGACCGATTTCTCTCATAGGATCATTAACACAAACCAAGACCTAAGGATTCGTCACAGCGTGTTAATGCATACGCACATGAGGCTAATTACTTTTCTCGGTTGTGTTCCTTTTTTTTTGGGTAGAGCAGAGAAAGTTCCTCTCTGATCTGATGAGTTTGCCTGAACAGTCCCTAACTCCACGTTGGAACCGTGCAATGGGGTCAGGTACCCATCCTTACCCCTGGTTCCAATGCTCCAACGGAGCACACCACGCCGGTCATCCGAATTCACCCCGCCATCTGCTGATTCAGAGGGACGGGTGGAGGACCTCCGGCATTATCTGGTCCCACCCGCTGGGCGGCGGACCAACCAGTAAACGGCCGCAGAGGACAGGGAGGACGGCAACGACACACCGCATCTCCTCTTCCTCTGCGGCCCCACCGCCAACGCAACAGACGGTGCGCCCCCGTTCGGTCGCGGGAGATAGGGTGCACGGCAACGACACACCGAGACACCTCTCCTCCCGCGACCCCTCCTCCATGGACGCATCCAGAGCGGGCCCCAGCGAAGCCCACCCGACGCTTCCCCACCCGGGATCCCTCTTGGTTGTCCAAGCCACGGCTACTAAGCCCCCTCACCACGACAAGGTGGAGATCCGTCGAGGGGGCTGATGAGTTTGCCTCGTACATTAAACGGTAGTAACATTACTGCATGTAGCCGAGACTTCACGCCAGTATGAGTTTGAAATCTCTTTCATTTGTATCGGTATGATTTGATTCCAAGATGGTAATCCTTCAATATAACATATTTACTTACCAATTACCAAAGTCTTTTTCAAAGATTCGAAACTTCGAAATGCACATCTTGAATCACTCGTTAGAGAAAGTACTAGAAAAGTTGTTAGAAGAGTCTGCAAACCTGTTGACAAAAAAATGTTTATAGATAAAAAAATTAAAAAATATTTGGTTTTGTAAAAATATTTTTACATAAACATGTCGTATATAGATATAAGCTATTTATTTAAAAGAAAAATATTAATTAAAGTGTCAGTTAATATCGGCTTGCTAAAGATTTGACTGTCAGTTTGTAAGTTGTAAGTACTGCTGTACTTACATTTTTTTGGTTTTTGGACAAAACAAGGAAAAATCGTACCCTTACAATATCATTTTTAATCCGTTCGTCGGTAACAAAACATAACTATTTCTCATTTGAATAGTGCAGGTAAAGGACATCTTTATGGTGATATTTATAGTTAATTCATAGAAAAACAATACAAACTTGCATTTGTAATTAATTTCATACAAAATGTAGTTCATTTCATAAAATAAAAATGTCTATACTTACCCGACATTGTTCCTTACGGGAAAACATAAACTTATCTCCCTTTATATTCACTGTTTTGTTTTGTTAATGAGAGCACATGGACTTGAATAGAATATTTTGTATTTAGCACATGATGCACAGAGATTAGTGTCGAGATGCACAGATACTGGGTCAGTGTGCCCTGCCAGCGCTCGTAGCCAAACTGTGGGTATGGTCTGACGCGCAGCACGCGGTTTATTTATGTTGCTAATTTAATAGTATGGAACATTGACAAATATTACTGTGTTGTTAATATTTTGTACTAGTAGCGTGACATGGCTTTTTTTTGGCTTTACCCACGTATTCCACATATCCTGGTCTTTGCGTGACGGTATCTAGACTATAAAGAGGAAGGTTTTATGCGTGTTTGTTTGTCTAAGAGGCTCACTTTTCACTCTCACAAAATTACTACACCGATTTTAACCATCCTTTCGATATTAGAAAACTCCATTATCAGGAAATAAAATGAGCTAAATTTTATAACAATTAAACAATTTTCATTTTTGGCGTCCAACGAAGTAGACACATTTTATATAATTATATGTTATGTTTAGTAACCACCAACGCCCACATACATCCGTAATACCAAAGGTGTAACAGATACTTTACCAGCCTACATACTTAGTAAATAACATAGTATATACCATATTATAATAGCACCCTGAATTAGAAGTAGAATGTTAAACTAGTTGGTGAATTTTTTTGTGATTTCGTATCAAGTTTGTAGTATTCGACTCTTGATTAAAGAACAATGTTTGAACGCGTATTTTCAGTTTTCAGGCGGGTTTTATTTTAAAAAATGCAACTACAAATTATGCATAGTTTTACAAAAACGCATTTTACATAACGCCGCAGCACAAACCGCTTTTCAAATAACGCGAGTAACAAATTGCAAGTTGGTTGGTGCACATTTATTTTATTACCTTTTTCGTACGCAATTCATAAAAACTACGTATAATTAAATTTTATGAAGGACTTTGTAATTGAAAACAGGCTGGTCGCGAGTAAACAATATAAAAACGAAAATAGAATTTGGATCTCCAAGAGCGGGAAGGGGCGGGCTATGATCCTTTTTCCTTGCCTCCCTAAAATCTGTAAAAAAAAACAATTGCGAATCATGCATGTATTACTTTATAACAGCAGAGCTGTATAGTGTTTTTCCTTTTTGTAGTAGAAGTTCGGTTGTTAGTCCGATTGACCGAACTAAGACTTTTGTAGTAATAGCTCGGTTGATTCAAATCACCGAACTGTTGTAGTCAATCAAAGGCTGCGACCGCTCGTATACTACATAAAATAGCCTAACACTCCTTTTTGAAAGTACATTGAATCTTTATCATAATGAAGATTAAGATAATTTAAATGGGTATGGTATGTTTTATTGTGGTCACTGGCAGTAAACTGGCAATGAATAATAACGTCTGTTGAACTACTAGCAGCGCGACTATGATTCGTTCGTAATCGGCCGTCTAGTTAAGAAAATAAGCTTTTCAAAGAACTTTAAACAAATCAAGACTTTACTTTTAATTAATTATGATAGAGATGTAACAGTAGAGTTGGCAGTAATTCAACAGAGCGTAAAACATAGTCGAATTCAAAATTCAAAACGATAATTTTTCTTCCCATATTTCTCTTCAAAGACAAATTTCAATATACTAAAACAAAGCATTTAATAACTTTTGTGTGCTATTTTCGATGATTTATTCATTTAATACTTTATAGATGGGGTCAATATAGCTCAACGTCCTTTGGTGGTCCTTACGTGGTCCCCCGGGGGTCGTAAAATGGTCTTTCTGTCTCTCAGTCTGCATTTGGACAGCAAGTGATGGACGTTTTATTTGATAAACGACGCAGATAGAGCCATTTACATTTTTTATATTGTACATTATGTTGTATATAATAACGAGCATTCGGAGATATTTTCATGAAAACCGACACCTTTAGACATCCGCATAGAGATTATACAGATTCGTAGCTTAATTTGTGATAACAAGTTGTCGTTTTCTTAACAACCTCACCGAGCCCCTCACGCTGGAGATAACTCGCAGCGTATACTGACATTAATACAACCAAATTTTTGCTTATGTGGTTCACTTCATCTCCCGTGGAGTGTGACTTCATCTGGCTAAAAGTGATTGGACTCTCCAAATCATACTTGGGCAGTTTTTTACAGTTAATCGTCTATCTTATTTCTTCATACAAAGATTATACATTAAAAAGAAGTGATATTTTTTTTTTCTTTCTTTCTTTCTTTCTTTCTTTCAATTTTAAAATAAGTAATGTCCTACTCTGGTGGCCGTAACAATCCTTAAGGTCTCTCAATCTGCTCTAAATCTAAAACTGATAGACGTTTTATTTGATAAACCGCTGATAGAACTGTTGGGATATACAATGTAAATAATATAAATGTACTAATAGTTTAATAATATTTATTCTCTATGACGTTTTAAATATTCATCTGATATTTGTCTAATTTTTCTAACTGCGAATGCTGCCGAACTAAGCCTATTCGCAAGCTTGGTGATATGGAGACACGACTGTAGTTTAGAATCTAGTGTTATTCCTAGGAAAATTGTAGATTCCACTAGATCCAGAGTTTCGCCATTTAATAGTACATTGGTTGGAACCTGTCTTACATTAGGTAGAGTAAATTTAATACATTTTGACTTCTTACTATTGAGTAATAAATTATGAACACTTTTTTAGTTTTACTTACGCTATCCAAAAAGGTCGAAGTGATTATTTGAAATTTCAAAAATTAATATGTAACGCAAACAATTTGTCTTATTTATCCTTGCTACTACAGAACCATGTGAATCAACTAGTTTTAAAATAGTTGGACGCCATGTTAAGTTATATCGTTTACTAAATTGTGCTATTTAATGTTTTTTTTTTTTTTTTTTTTTTGGTATAGGGGGGCAAACGAGCAGTTGTAGCCATTTTCATGACTACCGACGCCCATAGACATCGGCATATAGACTATACAGATGCGCTGCCCCCCTTTCTCCTCCCACCTCCATGGGCCACCGGCTACTTACACACCGCACGAAACGCGACAGCACAGCTGTCACTTCACGCCGGTCTCGTGTAAGCGAGAGGTACCTCCCCGGTCGTGCCGGCCCAATTCGGCTGCATGCAAGCATGCAGCGTGGCACTACCTCTTACTAGCTAGCTCCTAATGTAGTGGCTAACGCACACTAATTACAAATTGACGCTTTACTTAACGACCTCACTGAGCCCCGCGCGCGAGCTAACAAGCTCTCTGTACATTCCCATTATTCATTCGCACCCGACGGGAAAACTTTAAAATTACTCTAAAATTTTCTAAGTTGACGAGGAAGTGACGCATTAAAAAAAAATTGGTTAGCCTAACTAAACCACGAAGCCTATAATTATATGAGCATGAGCGAATGAGCCAGATTTTTAACTTGCGGATACTGTACCTAATGATTAACGTGAAATTATATCATGTGATCCAACACGTTGCTGGCAAGGTTTTATTTAATGTATTAGAATTTAATCGGTATACAGTTACAGTGTGTGTTGGCTACACACACCATAATACCTCGAAGTAGGCTTTAATGATCCCCCTCGACGGATCTCCACCTTGTCGCGGTGAGGGGGCTTAGTAGCTGTGGTTTGAGCCTGCCTCCCACGGTGAACTAAGAGGGATCCCGGGTGCGGACGCGTCGGGTGGGCTTTG
>LUGF01014924.1:390961-401351 GCA_001625245.1 Calycopis cecrops
GACAGTCATAAGAACTGCCGATAGATTTGGAAACTTAAAATTTTAAATTGCTACACGTAGCACAGAGATATGAGCTACGCTACGTAGCAGAAGCTACGCAGCTCATAGTACTGCTGGCTTTGCTCCACTTTGATGCGGACACGTGCACAGCAGTGATTTCTTGACTATCAGGCCTGTTTTATTACCAAAACCGACACAAAATAGTACAATATCAAAAAAGATTCGAATACTAATAAGACAATAATATTAACAGAAGTAACAAAGAAAAGCGGCATAGAATAATCGTCTGTGTAATAGGTCACTCTCGCCGCTCGCGGAGTCTAATAGGTAGACATTAATATCGAGCAAAGTCACTTTGCAGTAATCGATTAGTATATATCAATCCATTACAAATATATATTACCTATTTGCATTAATTCCCACCAGTAGTAGAGCACTCCGTCTGATGTTGGATGTATGAGATGCTAATGAGCCCTTGTGATATAATAAAAAAAACTCTTTGTCATATAGCAATGAATTCATGATTTATAAATATAAAGTAATTGATACGGCGCGGCGCGGCGCGAAGTAAAGCACTAGAGTGAAAATGTTTTGAATTCGATGTACAATTTGAATAGATTATAATTTATTAATAATTCAACATTATATTAGTATAATTTTATTAGATACCTAATGTTTAAATGTTTTTATGTGATCACTAGCTGCGCCCCGTGGTTTCACCCGCATAAGTTTCAATCCCGTGGAAATATCGAGATAATCTGGTGCCTATATGTTGACCCGACTTGTTCGTAATATTCATAAAAAAAATTACGCAAATTCATGCAGTAATTTTTGAGTTTAGCCCGGACATACCTACAGACAAACAGTAAAAAATTTTAAAAACTATATTTTGGCGTCGACATCGATTGCAGATCACGCCCCAAGACTTTCCTACGATTTTATTATATGTATATATTAAGTATATGCTAATGTCTTTAAAGATATAAAGTTCTCGTGTCACAATACTAGTAACCACACTCCTCCGAAACGGCTAGACTGATTCTCATGTAATTTTATGTGCACATCGGGTAGGTCTGAGAATCGGCCAACATCTATACTTTTTCAAGAAAACTGAATGATTAACAATTAATTATAGATCCTACATAGACACACTTGATGCAAGTTACTTGATAAATCAAATATTCAAAATATTCACATTATTCTGGTTCTTTTTTTATATATCGTGTTCATCTATTCGCCATTTTCTGTTAAAAGTTTGTAAGGAAATACAAACATATTTCCGTTTTCCTCTTTCCAGCAATAACTTTCTTAGCTTGAACAAATATCTTTCTATCTTTGAGTTTCTAATTAACTTCTTATGCTTAAGTGAATATTGGAAGTCACAATAAAGTTATTTTATTTGTAAATTAGTTAGAAAAGTACGAGTAGATCAGTAAATAAATATATATTTTATGTGTATAAATAAATTGTGATGAATATGATAAGATAAAATTGCGTTCGGCAAAACGGTGGAACCAGCTACCTCCATTTGTTTATCCGATCAGATACCACTTAAGGATGGTGAAGAAACCAATATACTTGTTTCTTAATGGTAACATGCGTAAGACGTTCAGTATTGCGAATGTTTATGGGCGGCGGTACCTACTCACTTACACCTGCTAATTTATCCCTATATAGTTAAAATAAACTGATAACTATTCATAATTTCAGAGCTTTTGCCTCATGTCTCTGGACGCCCTATGGACGAAAAACAAAAATAAAATCTCTTTACCGATGAAAAAAAAAATACAATCGAGGAGCACTACAACAAACGAAATATTCAAGTGTAACCTTTTGGACTATAAATTGTGGTCTGTGCTAGAGGACATGACGTCCTGTTCTAAGCGTCACCCAAATCTTGAGTCGCTCAAGAAATGTTTGGAGGAAGCAGGTAGATAAGTTTCCAATGGAAACCGTTTCTAAATCGGTTCAGCGGTTTTTGCGTGAAGACGTAACAAACAAACAAACTAACAAACAAAGATACAAACTTTCGCATTTATAATATTAATAAGATATAAAACTCTCCGTTACTGAGTGACTGACCGCACAGCCAAAACTACAGTACCTAGCAACTTGAAAATTGGTACACAGGTTCCTTTTGTGATGTAAGTGAGCACGAAGAAATGATTTTTAGAAATCCGGACCCTCAAATTATAACGGGTGAAGATACCTGCTAAGGATTAGTCCGTGTATCGAGCGTTGAATCTAGGGGTCACCTAGCCTCCTAGATATCATACGTAAATGTATTCTGCAAACAAAACCGTAGCTGTTGGCTAGTATTCTACAATATACAATATTCAAAGCAGCACAAATATTTCAAATATACATCTTTCAAACTGATCGTATTCGAAGAGTCTGACGGTAATTCCCAAGGCACGATACTTTCCATAAGAGCATTGCGATGCCAATGTTATATATCAGATTTATTTTATTTCTATATGTTTCCATTGAAGTGAAAATTAAGTTTACATGCAGAGGTACATGCTGCATAGGGCCGGGACGACCTCTCGCTCACATAGTGCCATCGCAAGGTAATAATTACGATATCGCTTTCATGCTAATTATGAGTTAAGCAGGGCTAACATTTTGAAGATGTCAACGGCGCGGCGGCGGTAGTGCGATCGCTCGTAATACATGCTATATAAAAAAGTTTCAAAAAGTTAGGAGTAGGAACAATGACTCCTAAGTTTTTGAAAGTACATTGAATCTTGATGATACCTTAATGAAGATACTGTGTATATGTTAAATATATTATGTTATAGTATAATATAGTCGTTTCAACATTAATTGAAATGGATATAAATATGTTGTTTTGTGAATTATACCTGACTGGCAGTAAAATTAATAATAATGTCTATTGAAGTCCAACACTTCGATTTGTTCATTATCAACCGTCTAGTTAAAGAACAAAGTTTTCTAAAGAACTTTACTGAAGAAGGCAAAAAATTATCGTTTATTAGAAATTAATCCAATTTTTTTATTTATTAGATAATACACAAATGAATTGGCTGTTATGCAACAGAGTGTACAGACCAGTCTATTCAAAACGATATTTTTATTGTCATATTCCTCGATAAATTACTAGGTACTAAGCGCTATTATATTCATCAAATAACTCTTTTTTGTCGAGTGTGCTTTTTCTTTATGGTTACTTTCTTTATTTCATAGAAAGTTGGGACCGATTATGCTCCACGTCCTTTTGAGTATTTACTTGATATATGAGCTCTTTGATCCAAAAACTCCTTTACATAAAAGAGGCCTTTTCAAAGGCCTTAAGAACTTATTGCTGCTCATAAGCTAATATGCCTATTCAAAATTTTATATAAATTCATTTAGTGCTACATCCGACAAACTCTGGAATGCCTTGTCAAGGCAGATACGGCAAGCTCCAACCTCAAAAACACATTAAAAAAACTTATTAAAATGCACTACCTACAATTATTATTATACTAGTTTCCGCCGGCGGCTACGCCCGCGTGGATTTCGGACTTCTAAATTATTCAAAATTTTAACTTATTATGTTATTCTGATATGAAAGCTATATTAATGTAAAGTTTCATGAAAATCCGTCCAGTAGTTTCGGAGATTAGCCCGAACAAACGGACAAACAGACAAACAAAAAAATTAAAAATCATAGAAGTGTTCTGTTACTATTTTAAAATTGCCCCCAATTAGTTTTTCGTAAATATATTCAATGTACAGACACTAAAATTTTACTGTTTTATTACATGTATAGATTGTTTCTGTGTCTCTGTGTCTCTGTAAAATCCATGTATTATTTTCATGAGCGGTTGCAGTTGATAATTTGTGGGTTAGTGACGATGATTCTGAATTCGTTATTTAGATATTTGTGTGCCTTGTTATCAATAAATATGCTTCTTTTCTTTCTTTTCTCCTTCATCTTTTTCTACAAGTCGACTGTTAACCTTCATCCCACTATATTACACTTTTTATTATTAATACGTATTTTTGTTTATTTTTTATTTTCTTTTTGTATATTTTTTTTGTCTTTAATGTATTAAGTTATTAGACACCCAATTTGAGATCCAAGCAATAATACATATTATTGTAACGTTGATTGCCATTAAATTATAGCGATAAGGTCGCCCAAGTGAACAATCTTAAAAAATATTTTTATATGTAAATATTTACATTGGTCTGCGCAATCAAGTTTTATTTACTTATTTATCATTTACTTTACGTGGCCACCGAGTGGTAATATTGTATATAGTGTAAAAGAAAGGCAATCGGAGCTTTTTTGTCGATAAACGACGCCGACGACCACATATATCCGCATATTTGTTATGCAGGTGCGAAGGCAATGCATTTATTTCATAAGGTTGCCACTTTTCAGACTCCGACAAGAATCACTCCCTCTATGACAAGTATCACAGAAGCTCATATACAAATTTTTAACGCAACTATTACAGATAATATATTTTATAATTAAACTATGTAATGTAATGCTTCAATGCTTCTGCAGATTCTGCTGTAGATTATTCACGGGGGCGTAGTTCACTTCTGTGGCAGCATTACCTAAAAACCCTAAAAACTCTAGACTGTTACTGCCTACTTATTTCTGTCCCAGCTGGGTGAAATATTAACAAATAGAAACACTTGGAAATAATATTAATATTTATTTCGGAGTCATCTTATATAAATACATTTGTCTTTACTATGAAATATAATCCTGTCTACCGATTCGATATACTTCTATTCTATTACGTAGTCTTCCAAAATATATTATAGAATAATGTTTTATCCTGTCAAGAAGGAAAATTTTCGTTCTTTCATTCAAATTTTAACTAATGTTTTTATTAAAAAAACATATCAAACGTAGAGGTTTCATTTGATATGAGTATGGAGTTTCCTCTATACTACAGTAATAATGAAGCAGCTGCACCGGCCTCTATAATGTATCTCAGCCTACCTAGTGTAGGACGACAACTGATGTACATTTTTTTTCATAATCGACACGGACAGAACCGTGTACATCGACTAGTTATAAAATAGTTGGACGCCATGTTAAATTATATAGTTTACTAAATTGTGCTAAATTAATGTAATTAGTGTAGTGGCTAACGCACACTAATTACAAGTTGACGTTTTGCTTAACGACCTCACTGAGCCCCGCGCGCGAGCTAACAAGCTCGCTGTACATTCCCATTATTCGTTCGCTCCCGAGAGAGAACTTTAAAATTATGTCAAATCTTCTAAGTTTAAGGAAGAAATTAAGCATTAGAATAAAACAACTTTGGCTGATTAAATGACCACCACGATCTCAGCATCTTGTGCACATTAATATGAATTCTTAAGATGCGGAAAATACCTGTAGATTAACATAAAATTATAATATTCTAACTGTTATCCGCGGCTTCACTCGCGTGATTTTTCTCGATGAAATGGAGCTGATGGCTCTTCAGACCCTCAACTATCTCCAAACTAAATATCATATCGCTCCGTTGATCCACTTTGATGTAAAAGAAGAACATAGAAACAATCAAACAAACACATTTTCGTATTTATAATATTAAGAACAATAAATATATTATTTACAAAATAAGCAATATAGAGTTGTTTAGAACTCTACCGTTTCTGTCAAACATTTGACAGTGATGTGTATTCTCATGAAAGCTTTTTCGTGATAAAAAGGAGCCCATTGCACTCTTCATTCCTTCAAATATCTCTATACTAAATATCACATCGATCCGTTGATCCGATTTGATGAGAAAGAATGACAAACAAACAGACAAACACATTTTCGCATTTGTAATATTAATATGGATATGAATTAATATAGATTACGATCCAACACGTTTCGGGAAAAGTTTTATTTTATGTATTAAAATTAAAATAATATTTTAATGTTGTTTTTTGTTTTCCATTGCCTGATGAATAATCTTTATAATATACTATATTACATTTTCAGTTTAGATTAATTATCGCCATATGTCCGCACAACTCTTATATTCTGTTCATCTGTTCTACACTGCAAAACTTTTGCGACCGCGTCGTCAGCAGCATCTTGTGCACATTAGTATGAATGTGCCCATACTATTGTATGTTTATAACTGAATCATTACCATATAGTGATGTGTAAGAGACAATAGAGTAGTAGGACTAGGGTGACTACTTTCTTTTCTTGTTTTCTGCCTTTAAATAGGCCCATCAAAAGAAGCAAAATGTAGGAAAAGCGACAACATAGTGGTCTCTTAAAAACGGTATCATCTCCAACACAGCATAGACATAGAGGTAGACAGATACATATGATGTAGAGAGTACCTCTCCTTTTTATCTCGATTCCTCAAATCAAAAAGTGGAACCCTTTAAGGATCACACACAAAGATCAAGCGTTTTAGGGAAAAACAAATTTATGCAATGAAAAACTTCCATACATGTAAAATTTAAACTCATGTAGAAAATGTACATAAAATGTAATATTGAAATTTCATTCGTATAGATATTATTAAAGCTCGTAGTCTTCGAACGTACAAATCTCTTTAAAGTAATCACGAACCGAGCGGAGCTTTTTTAAACTGACGGGAAACAAACTGTTTATTGTAAAAGTTCGATTCTGTTAGTATGAAATTATAGAAAAGATCCAGTTGCAACTTCGGGACGTTCTTTATTTAACAACCTCGTTATTGAAGATAAACTTCCGCCTTCATTTTCATGTGGAAATTGTAACATACGAACGAATGTGTTTATGGTGCGACCTTGTTTCAGATTTATATTCTATTGTTATCGAGCTTAGTTTGTAGTTGATGTACGTAAGTAATCTGTTATAAAGATCTATATTGTAATCTGTAAGTTAAACGTGTACTTCTATAATCTTAACTAAATTACTTAGACAATGCTGAAAACTATTTATTTTAAAATCAAATTTAGCGCTACCTCTTGACAGTAAATTAAGTAGAATTTAAAATTTTTAAAGCAGATTTGTAATCATAACTGACATACTATGATGAGATTGTTCAGGTTCTTGTCGAATCTGATGACAAGAGTCTTCGCAATTTGCGTGGAGGTAATTCATGTGAAGAAAGCAAGTTAAATCTGTGCAGATGGTGACATTTGGAAGACGGTTCTCTATGCCCGTGGTGGGCAGAAGGCGTGGTGGGTTTGGAGAACTGGCCTGAATATGTCTCGTTGTTGTACGTTGTAACTGAACTGATTGTCTTAGCTATTTTTAAATAAAGACTATCTGACAATGGACGACTGTAGGGACAAATGTAGAATTCAGAACGAGGTCGTATAGAATATTTGCAAAAAAATAAGGCTCTATTTTTTACTGTCGAGGTCCTCGTTCAGACAGAATCTACCTCTGTGCTTGCAACTTTTGAACAAAAACGAATGTCGTTTAAAACGGATGCTAGTGATGTCTTTTGAAAGTGTCCAAGTGACACGACTGAGTTTTATGCGGACTGAAGCGGAATGGACTAGCGTTCGACGAAGAAGTAATTTTGTACGTTAAAAAGTATACTGATACTTGAACTTATACGTTGTTGTCTATTCTCTCTTCGGAATTTAGAATATCATCTATTTAAAACGATTCAGATAAAATAAACGTGATGTATTAGTAACTAGTTTTTGCTTACGAATTCTGGATCGTTGGATAGGATTACACAACGGATATCATTTACCATTTGGTTAATTTCACCTACCTATTGTCCAGTTTAAAATGACCCTATTTTACTAAAATAATTTTGTTGTAATTTTGTGGTAAGCTGTGTGATATCGTTAAAAATTAAAACATATATACTTTTCATTTTTAACTTATTTAAATATACTAATTTGGTTTTTTTATAACTGGTTAAAGTTCCCAAGAAACTTTTTCACTCCTTCTGGCATCGTCAAAATAAAGTAGTAAGTAGTGTACATGTTCCACAATGTCATATCTATAATCAATGTATGTATTACATGAGTTTAAGCATTGCATGCATGCAGAATTGTGCGATTCATTTTAAACTGGTTAAATATTAAAAATATAATACATCTTATATTAAAATATAAGTTTACTGCACATATTTTCAATGTAATCTTCAACTGCACCTAATTTTAAATTCCTCATTTCGCAATTCTCTAAAAACAGATCTACATATTAAATTTATAATTATAATAATATTAATATTATATTACTATTTTAATATTCTATTAAATTTTAAAGACACCTAATCCCTTCCAATGAAAAATTTCTGGCTTACAAAACATTTTTCGGTGCATTGTAGAAATGTTCCAGCATCATATTATTTGTAATGGAAGCAGGGTTTGAGTTTACTTTGTCTTTCAATGTGCTCGATAGCTGGCCCGGTGCCAGCCCTTTGTACAGATCTGAGCGATTTATTTCTCTAACCCCAACTTCTTACCAATAAATAGAAACCTGTTGAATAATATAATTGGACTGTTTATTTCTTTAAAGTATTTTCTATTTTACGGTTCGTTATCTTACATTGATGTAATGTACTTATTAAGTAAATTGTACATTCTCTTTGTATTGTGTTTGTTTTAAGGGTTCCGTACCGAAACAGATTTTTTTAAAATAAAATATATCATATATAAAATGAAATTAAATTGCATGCATTTATATATATTAGACTGTGCGGTACTAAGATCAAACTTAACTATGGTGGTGTAAAAAAACTGACAACTTACTTCTCGTATAAAACCTCGTCCATCTGCTGAATGGAGCCTTTCCACCTGCAAATGTTTCACAAACATTTAATCTTCTCAAACAGGCTTTGATTCCATATTCTTACTCTTAATTAGCGCATCTTTTGTATGGTTTTATATTTTATTAGGCACGTAGAATTAGTTAAAATATAATTTTAAGAGTAAATTTTGTACTGTACTAAAAAAAGAAGCTTGCAACTTTTAATTTCCCTCTTTTTTGTAATAATTAACTTTCTTTCATGAAAATCTCTAAGCATAACAAAGCTTTAAGTGCAATATGAAGAATAAAATTAAAAGGACACAAAGAACTGGACAGGGCATTGACTTCAATTTGGTTTTAATTATTTCACAATATTATCTTCTCTTACACGAAATACGAGCAGTAAATTGATTTAGATTTTTGTTGGAAAGTTTGGTCTGTGAAATATCCATTTGTTGGTATATAGTATTTAGTGAAGTGCCTGGAGCATAATATAAAACCGTGAAATCTCGGAATTGAGTTAAAGTGAATGAATTAATATGATCGATGTGGGATATTGTTGTTTTATACTATAAATTGCAATGTTTACCCAATATTTTTTTGTGCTTTCCATTTTTTTTTTAACAAATTATTATAAAAAAATATAATGTTTGACCATATATTTTCACTTAAAACAGTATTTTTTTATTTATATGTTAAATCTTACACGAGTAGACATATAGGAACAATTTTCAAAGATACCTGTGTATGAAAATAGCAGTAGGGATCTCGGACAGGCAGAAAAACGTGGAGGTGAGAGCGGAGCGGCAGCTGCTATATACAATGGAATTTCTCGGCTAGTTTAATAATTATAAGTAATTGAAATGTATTCTATTGTGTACATTTAAAAAATAAGGTAATTAATTACATATATAACATTGTTGTCTACATCTACTTCATCTATCTGTAGTCTGGTGAAGTATTGTAACAACTATTTCCGCTGCACTGTAAACATGCTACACTTTAGTATAAACCACTTTTTCGGCATCCACACGCAGCTCCACATCCCTTTTTGCAATTACAAAATAACATTTGTAATAAATTATCCGGAGCAGGTAATTGATTCATTGTTATTGGGATGTACATGTTATTTGAATACTTCCATCCCCAATTTTCAATAACAACGTCATTTCCTAGACATATCTGAATTTGTAGGTACACTCGTTTAAGGTGCTCAAATGCCGCTTCAGTTGTTGGAGGCAGTGATGACAAATTTATAGCCGTACAGAAAACTGATTATTATCGAGATATCCATAAAAGGATTTCTGATATAACCGACTTATAGACACTTGCAACAAAATATCATTCGGATTGTTATAATTTACTGAAATGAGCATGTATTTTGAGTTTATAAGGCGCTCAGTCTAAAATTCATGGTTTAAATACATTGAGGTTCAATTCTTTCATAAAAGCAACAGCCAAAAATACGAGTGTTCCTTTGTTATCACTGCCTCCAACAACTGATGCAGCATTTGAGCACCTTAAACGAGTGTGTGGATATCGAAAAAGTGGTTTATACTACAGTGTAGCATGTTTACAGTGCAGCGGAAATAGTTGTTACAATACTTCACCAGACTACAGTAGATGTAGACAACAATATAATATATTTAAATGGGGAATAATAAAACGAGCGAATAAAAAATAACTTAGCGACTGATGATGAGA
>LUGF01014927.1:31163-45745 GCA_001625245.1 Calycopis cecrops
CGAACCCGCGACCCCTGGCGCAACATGCTCCACTTATTCGAGCCCTGTACCACTGCGCCAGCCTGGTCCTAAATCATTACATGTTATATTAAAGTGTCTTTCTAGAAGAAGTGTGGTTAATGAAGACATGCATACATGCATAGCTGTTTGGACACACTTGCATAAACGAAGTCATTGATGTATGATATACGATACATTATTGTTAGATCAGAGCGTCATGCGCCACCTACGCGCAAAGCCCTAGGGGGCTGTACTGAATGTAATACTATCTTAGGCATCTAGGTGACACTTGTCACTGTCACGTAAAAAAGTGTGTTATTTTAACATCAGCAAGCTATTGCGAATAGATTAAAAACTAAAAAAAAGTTTCATTTCAGAGATACTGTCGCACAAAATAATTATAAATTTAATAATCTGCTTGAATGTTTCACAAACTCACTCTGTGCCGCCTCGGCTTCAACCACCTCTCGACGCTTGCACTTTAAAGTGGAATACTATATCTTTATATAAATTTCTTGCGTGCGTGAGTATGTCACTGAACTCCTCCTAAACAACTGGTCTGATTTTGACGAAAATTTTTGTGTGTGTTGAAGGGTATTTGAGAATAGTTTAGATTCCCAATAGGCAGATGACAAAACAAAGTAGGTATGTCGGGCAATTAGTAGTCGAATAAAATTCAAACAATCATTTCAAATAGTTTATTTTTTGGGGATTTTTTATGGTATAGGATGCAAAGGAGCAGTTGGATCACCTGATCTAAAGTGATCACCAACGCCTACAGATATTCGTGACACCAGAGGTCTAACAGGTCCATTGACGATCTTTGAGGAAAGAATAAGCTCTTTTCTTGAAGATCCTAGGGATCGTTCGTCGTATCGGTCCGGAAATACCGGAAATACTGATTCCAAATTGAAGTTGTTTGCAGGATGAAATTGCGCTTATAGCGCACAGTAGTGGACTTTGGAAGATCTACGTGGTGACAGTGGAATATGGAATTTCGTGGCGAAATCCTATAATGGGATTCAGCTGCAGGTATTAATCCGGACAGTTCCTCGGAACCCTCACCGTGATAAATACGATAGAAGATGCACAGCGAGCTGACATCTCTACGCAAGGCAAGAGTATCAAACTGGCGGGAGAGACATTGGCTATCAACGATTCTAGTCGCTCTTCGTTGTATACGGTCAAATAGAATGAGCTGATATTGCGGGGCTCCGGCCCAATGGTAAGAGCAGTACTCCATGTGCTGTTGGACTTACGCTTTGTAAAGTTGTAGCCGATGGGCTGGTGTGAAGTACTGCTTCGGTCTGCCGAGCACGCCTACGAGCCTAGCTTTTACGACGCTAATTTAGCCTTCACTTCCAAGTGACTGCGAAACTGAACTTTACTCGAAATGTCGACACCCAGTATTCCAATGCTAGCTGTAGCTATGAGGGGAGTATATTGGAAACCAGGAGACACGACAAAGGGTGTTCTTTTGGCGAAACACGCGCAAACTTGTTTTTTTTTGGGGTTGAATTGGACTAAATTTAGTCGGCCCCATTCCGAGACTTCGCATAAGCTCGACTCGATTTCAGTCACGTTTGTTCCGGTACACGTTGACTTGTTCCCGTGAAATATTGACGCGGCCAGTGTATAGAGCGTCACCAGTGCTATCATCTGCATTACAATGAATACCATCTGTATGATGCATGTCATTTGTATGCTGGAGAAACATAGTGGGTAACAGAACACAGCCTTGTGCAACGCCGGCATTGACATACATGAAGTCCAATCATTCACCGTCGACTACGAACTTAATGCTCCGGTCTGTCAAAAAGCTCCCAAATGCCGTAAGTTTGGAAAAAAGAGCTTTGTGCCAAACCCGATCAAATTGTTTCCGTCAAGGTCGCTCTGCAGGTGACTTCTTCACTTACCTAACGCATTTATGGGCGGAAGCTGTTGAATTAAAGGCCTCTCCCTTTAATTCTACAGCTTCCGTCCATCAATGCGTTTTTAGCGGTTAGTCTGAACACAGCGAAAGCCTTTAAGAAACCGTACTAGCGATCGCTGAGCAGATGGTGTTCCTCTATATACCGCAGGAGCTGGCTGTTGATAATTGTTTTCATGATCTTTGAAAACAAGGGGGCTATTGCTATAGGCAGGTAGTTGGGCGGGTCCGAGCGGTCCCCTTTTTTTAAGATTTGGTGTCTGTTTTCCAGTTCCTTGGGACGATGGCAACAGAATAAGAGTACCGGAAAATATGCGTTAAGACAGTTGTCAACTCGGGGCCACATCTACGTAGCACTATTGGTTCCATCAGGCCCACTCGACTTATTACGACAAAAAGTGCTTTTCGCACAAACGTTGCCGGATCTTTATGTCCGGCATAGAGTGATCGCTTCGCGATATTGGGGGCGTGGGATCATTCAAAGTCGAGTTGGATGCAAAAAGACTTCCCAGAAGATCGGCCTTATCTTATCGACCAGAATGTACGAGTTCCAGAAGGAAGGCCGACTAGCTGCTTGCCAATTTTGCCAATGTGCTCTGACTTTGCTTTGGCGATAACACTTTTGAGAGACCTGAAAGCGAAATTATACGCCTTTTTTAGTGCGCTAGTATTTATGTCCTGAGAGCAAGAGACAAGGGCGATCAAACCAGGGCTGGGACTTGCCACCAATCGGTACTTTAGAGAAAGGAAAATTAAATCAATCGGAGCAATATTTTAGTCACAGGATTTTGTAAAAGATTTTTCTCACTGCCGCTCGCTGTCGCCGTCAGTACAAAGCATGTTTCTATTTCTTCGCTATTTAACTTCTTTGAAAAAAGTATTTTCGTATACTTCTCGTATATTTGTTTTAATAGTTTTGAATTAACAGTAGGCTTAAAGTATACGTAGTTTCATTTAGTGCCTCTCGCTTTTCAGCATTGTATGAGATAAGATTTGAAAAAATATTTTAATGATTGTTAATAATAATATTTTTTTATGATCGAAAAACAAAGTACTTATACGTCAAAAAAGTCACACCATACCTGAAATAACAACTGAATTGCTGATTAGAGAACCACCACATATCAAGGTATAGGGTTTATCTGCTGTTTTATATATCATGGTGTGCCATGGCACATTGTTGGCAAGTGGGTGGGTGGGTGAGTCTTCTCTCTTTTCTCTTACAGCCGGTTTGTCTTGGAGAGGAATTCTTCCGCACTCTGAAACAGTTACACAACTTCACTACATTGTATAAAACAAAGATAAAAACTCCATTTTTCAAGTCCGAAATCCGCGCGTGCGTAGCTGTGGGCGGACGCTAGTTACTTACATATTTTTTTTTTTTTTTTATGATATAGGAGGGCAAACGAGCAGCCGGAGCCATTTTCATGACTACCGACGCCCACAAACATCCGCATAGAGCCTATACATACATGCATGCGCTGCCTTCCTTTCTCATCCCACCTCCATGGGCCATTTCTTGTGTACATGTGTATGTATCTGAACTCCTCCTAAAGGACTGGACATATTTTGAAAAAAAACTATGCCAAAAAATAGCAGGACTTCGGGAGGATGTTGAGGAACTAACACTTCTTGTTTTATAAGTCGAACTGAGGCTGCTCCTTGCGTTGGGTGACGTAGCCCAAACGAAGTACGGAATAGAATCAGCTGCCGCCCTGGGTATTTCCGATATGACTTAGGGATCTTCAAGAGAAGAGCCTACTCTCATCTTAAAAGCCGGCTCTGGTGCTGCAGATATCTGTGGGCGTCGGAAATCACCATCATCTCGATGACCCGAATGCTCCTTTGCCCTCTGTACTATAAAAATTACCTGCAGTGCAGATGGGATAATTGTCCCACTGAGCATCCACACACGTCATCGGCGGCAGCGGCGTTCGTGAGAAGTAGTTTGGAGCCTTGCAGCGGGTGCGAACGACCGTCCCGGCCGGCTCCACGTCTGCACACTCTCTATCCCCGGCCGATTTGATCTCGATGTCAACTGGACACCGATACTCCACGCTCTTGTGGCGTTGTAAGCGACATGCTCCTGAAACTTTGTGGCAAATTTTAAATATCGCACCATCATAAACTCGTTCGTAGCCTTATTCTTTTTAGTACAGAAGACACAGACAGAGACAGAACAGAGATATCGGCTGCCGGATCGATAATGCCTGCAAGAGCTTCTGGTTCATGAAAGCGTACATGAAGGGCGAGTTTCCGCTGTCGTCAGTAAAACGCAAACTCGTTGACATGTGCATCCTGCCCGTCCTGACCTACGGTGCGCAGACATGGTCTTTGACCGAGCTCTAGAAGTTCAAAGTCAAGATTTGTCAGAGGGCCATGGAACGTAGCATCCTCGTCGTCAAGCGCGTCGACCCAGTACGGAATATGACGCTATGCTCAAAGATCTGCATCGCAGATGTTGGCATCACGACCGCCCGGCTGAAATGGGAGTGGGCTGGTCATGTATCGAGGATGAACGCTGAGAAGTGGGCCCACATAACATCCCAGTGGGCCCCGGACGGAGCGAGATGCCCAGGACGGCCAAGGAAACGTTGGCGGGACGATCTCGTTGCCTTCGAGAAAAGCTGGTGGGAGAACGCAAAAAACCGGGATGGTTGGCGAAGTTTGGGGTAGGCCTTTGTCCAGCATGGGACAACAAAGGCTAAAAGAAGTCATCAGCGTACGATATGGTTATGCCGGTTCTAGTTGTAATTTACTAAAATCATTCATGTAAAATAAAAAATAGTGTTGGCTCTAAAATACTGCCTTGAGGAACACCGTAGTGTGTATTATTTTGTTACGAACTGAGAACATTTTCAATTTTAACACATTGCGTTCGGCCTTCTTAAAAGCTTTTAAATATTTTAAGTTGGTTGCCTCTTATACTTTAAACCCCTTACATTTTCAAATTTGTACAAAAATAATTTTGTTAGAAACTGTATTAAAAGCTTTGGCTTGGTCAAGACAACCCGCAAACAAGTAAAACTCGCTGTGATGTGTGGAAAGCATATGAGCGGGGAGTACGCCATGAAAAGCACATACATTAAGATAGTCCTGAGCGCCTGAGAGTCATTGTGTCCTGAATGTTAATATCTTTATTATATTAATATTTTTCTTGGTACTAAACTTATAACCCAAACAATATCCATCATGTTGTTTTAACTTATTTGTTTATATAAGTGTATATTAGTAATGTAATTTTTTAATTTTTCCTATTGTTAGTTTAGTTTTGTAAGGCTATGCCTTTCCTAGTTAATAAATTTTTCTGGAAGATATTGCTCTCAAGCCGTAATAAGACCGCCTTTTGTGCACAAAAAATATTTGTATATGGTCTTCTCTGTATTTTTTTTTGGTATATTTTTTTGTGCACAATAAAGTGTATTTCTATTTCTAATATCTCCAATCAAAACGAGGTTACATGAAATAAACTAAGGCTCTAATTTCCATTATAAAGGTGCTGATAGACTTGAGCATTCATTTGTAACAGAACATCGAGCATTCGCCGTTTTTACATTTATCGAACTGAACAACGAGCCGAGCCAAGCATAGAGCCAAACATAGCTATGAACATTTTCACGAGCACTCTAGTGACGGGGAACGGGGACGCGGAACTGTGACCGAAGCTTGGCTCGGCAAAAAACTCGACGCAATGCTCGCTAGAATGCTCTCGTTTATTTTTCTGTATGTAACATTTGCATGAATGCTCACTACATGTGAATGCTCCAGTTTATCAGCACCTTTATACTCACATTTGATGCGCAGTAACGTCTAAATTGGCTCGATTACGTATTATTACTCGATTATAAACGTGATTTTTTTTTCAATTTGTAAAACTCACAAGTGCATCTGGGTATATTGTTGTACCATTCGCCCTTGTAGCACAGGACGACGTTGTCGCTGGGTTCCAGCTGATAGCCGACCTCGCACGCGTACATCAGCGCCTCCACTTGCGGTGGTTGCCCGGGGCTACTGGTCTCCCCCATTATCATATAAGTACCGTGCTCGGGATACGGCGGTAAGACACATTTCTTTGATGCCACAGCCCTGAAAAGTATAAATAGTAAAATTATGATATAATATCGTCCTAGCCGACTTCGGCTACGGCGGTCGTCTATATATACGAGAAATCTGCGCAGGACATATTATAGTGCAAAAGTGTGCGCGCAGACACAAGTGCACTCTCTACTCCCTCATTCTCCTATTCCGATGGGATGACAGTCTGACAACAGGAGAAAAAACAGGCGCAGGACCGACGGCTTAACGTGTTCATCGAGGCACGGTGTAATACCGCCAACTTTGTGACTCCGGACTGTCATTATAAATTGAAAAATCCCAATCATTTTTTGGTCCGACCAGGATTCGAACCCGGGACTACGCGGCTGTGGTTGAACACGCTCACCACTAGACCACGAAGCAGTCATTTATAGTAACGGTTGTATGGGGAATTATAGACCTTAGTGATTTGTAAGTAAAGCAGCATTCAGCAACGATGTTTTGAATATGCAGCAATAACTAATACGTTTACTTTTTTCAAGTATTTTATTTTAATTACATACAGATAAGGAGGAGCAGAGAAATACAATACTTACAAAGACGGGCTGGTTGTACTATTTGCTGCAGTACTCCAAGCGGACGAATATACTGCAAAAAATATCAATTAATGCACGCCACCAATCCAGATCGGACCTCGTTCCAATCCACCGCCTTCTGCTGATTCAGAATGACGGGTGGAGGAATTCTCAGTTAAGTCTTAGTCTGGCCTCTCTCTCCAAGGCTGTCCGGTATCGGCAGCCCTGTCCGGCATAGCCTTGATTTCAGAGGCACGCAAGCCCCTCCACCACAAGCTTGCAGTATCTTCAGGGTGGAGCCGAAATAGTCTGGCATGACCGCAGCCGAGGTATCTCGGGCAAGTTATAAAGTTATCCTACTAATATTATAAAGGCGAAAGTTTGTATGTTTGTTTGTTACTCCTTCGCGCAAAATTTGGCACACACATAGAGGGTAACTTGGATTAACACATAGGAGTTTTTATCCCGATAAAATGTTCCTATTAGTGGAGTTCCTGGGGGTTTTTACCTCGGACTAGAGTTACAGTGAATGAATTAATATGATCGATGTGGAATATTGTTTTTTAAACTATAAATTGCAATGTTTACCCCTTAATTTTTTGTCATTTCATTTTTTTTTGTTTTTTTTTAACAAATTATTATAAAAAAATATAATATTTGACTTAAAACATTATTTTTTATTTATTTATATGTTAAATCTTACCCGAGTAGACATATATAGGAACAATTTTCAAAGATACCTGTGTATGAAAATAGCAGTAGGGATCTCGAACAGGCAGAACAACGTGGACGGGAGAGCGGAGCGGCAGCTGCTATATACAATGGAATTTCTCGGCCAGTTTAATAATTATAAGTAAATGAAATGTACTCTATTGTGTACATTTAAAAAAATAAGGTAATTACTTACGACTAACGAAAAGCAAAAAAAAAAATTTGTACAGAATCTGTTTATTTAAATATATTATATTGTTGTCTACATCTACTTCATCTATCTGTAGTCTGGTGAAGTATTGTAACAACTATTTCCGCTGCACTGTAAAAATGCTACACTGTAGTATAAACCACTTTTTCGGCACCCAAGGTTTCACGGTTTTATATGCTCCAGGCACTCCACTAGGTATATGGGATGCCATGGGATCATTTTCTATTTTTCACGGGATCGAAATTTACGCGGGTGAAACCGCGGGGCGCATAACTTATAAATCTACTAGCTGTTCCCAGTGGTTTCCGCGTTATCTACCCACCCACAATTTTATCACGGATATAAAGTAACATTATGTTACTGTACTAGCTGCGCCTCGCGGTTTTCGATCCCGTGTGCTTTACCTGTTAATAATATATTAGTTTCGAGACACTCCACTGATGTATATAGAAAAAAAATGTTACTGTATGTGTCTCTTAGGGTGCCTTATGGTCACCACACACTTAACAACTCGGAAAGGGAACGTAAACGTATCGCCTGGAGCCATTCAGTACTCATTGTAAAATCTCCATACTGCAACGCACATTAATGGGAAACGTAACGTAATCGCCGGGCCTCGAAAAGCTCATCAATTATTTAATGTCTTTATTGCAAAAACCTACTTAATGTTGTGTAAATAATGTTTGCATATTATCTTAGTTAAAAGTCTTAGCTACAATATTTTATAAACCAACACCCACTGTACTACTTTTATGGCAAATAAATGATTATGATTATGATTATGAACCTTAACACAACAACACTTATTGACGCTTCAACTCACCATTTTATATTGGTATCTACTATTAAGAAATCAACAAATATACCTCTGAGGATTAAATGATTTATCAACTAATAAAACAAGCGAAGGCGATACTTTTATGTTTCTTTTACGAGTTGATAAGTGTGAGATGACCGTTAAGAGGACTAGACTTTGTCCCAATAGGATCTTAGGCAGGATCTAATAAAAAAAGAGTGTGTTTAAGATTGATTTTCGTTATCGTAGCTATCATGACATAACATGTCATGTGATATTTATTTTTTAAAAACAAAAAGTTTCACTTAAATGAAATTTGAATTTTGAATTTTAATGACAATATCCATTGTGTGATTTTCGTCACGATCTCGCCAGCTTACTCCCAAAGTCAAGCGCGCGCATAGAAGCTTTACTTCAATTAAAAGTAAAATTATTTTAACAAAGGCTAAGGAATTAAAACTTACCAAGAAGCAAACCCATAAATATCCGCATCGTTATAAACACAACTCATATGCAAGGATCGGCACACGATCAGCGCCGGTGACAAAATAAGCAATGCTGTAATACCTAGTGCTTTATATCTCTACTAGATTTAGTTTCTTTGAGCGCAGTTGTTTTTAGGGTTCCGTAGCCAAATGGCAAAAAACTTATATGTATTGTATTATCAATTTATCTTTAAAATTTTTGTTCTGTAATTGTGCTGTATGGTTACAAATAAAGTTTTATCTATCTATCTATCTATCTAAAAACTTATAGATTCGTCATGTCTGTATGCCCGTCCGTCCATATGTCACAGTATTTTTTTTTCTGAACCTATTGGGCGTCGTTGAAACATTGTAGGTTGATGTATTCTGTTAATCACTTTTTGAATTTTGAATAAAAATTAATAAATTAACTCCATACATAGAACTGATTCTTTTTTCATCCAACCTGTATGTGAGGGGTGTCTAATATTTATGTATAGGTCTTATAGATGAGATTAAGGTTACCTACTAAAATTTTTTTAGTCAAAATCTATTGTTTGATATATAGACACATTCAAAATGGAAAAATTGTCTCCCCACTTTTGAAATAAGAGTGAGAAATCTAAAAAAATATATATGCTGTAGATATCAATAGAAATTTTCAACGAAAATTGGCTTGAGCGAGATATCATTATTAGTTTTTAAGAAATAATACATTATCAATAAACGCAAATACAACTTTTGTCGTTCATACAAACGCTATGAGAAAGCAATGTTTTATAGATAATGGTACGAAACCCTACGCGCACTAGTCCGACTCGCACTCGGCCGGTTTTTATTACGTCAAATTCTTGCATAGCGAGCGTGATTGTGTATTTTTCCTTTTGTTGTTCGCGCATCGTTTCAATACATTTGGTGCGATGACCAAGTTAATTGTCTTTTGTTTCTTTTTCATGATGTTCCATCGTATGATGGTACAATGTTTGGCAGCTGATGCTAACATCATCAACAATAGAATGATCTAACAAGTTAGACTGAGTCATGGAAAGGTTCTAGTTCTCTGGCGAATTACTTCGTTTCGGATTCGATCCTTCAGAGAAACACCAAGCATAGCTACTCGGAATAGCAAGCTGAAGTGGCAGTAGGCCGGTCATATCTGCCGCAGAAGCGATGATCGTTGGGGACGACTGGTTCAAAAGTGGAGACCTCGTACCGGCAAACGTAATGTAGGACGCCCTGTGACTAGATGGAGTGACGACATACGTAAAACTGTGGGCAGGAAGTAGGAAAGGTTAGCCGAAGATGGAGGCTAGTGGCGTGCTATGGGAGAGGATTATGTCCAACAGTGAAGTGCAATTGGCTGTTAATGATGATATAGAGGGGCAACCAAGCAGACGGAGCCATTTTCATGGCTACTGACGCCCATAGACGTAAGCAGATGCGTTGCCCTCCTTCCTCCTTCACCTCTATGCGCCGCCGGGTACTTACACACCACACGTAACGCGACAGCACAACTGTCACTTTAGGCCGATCTCGAGTAAGTGTGAGATAGCTCCCCGGTAATGCTGGCCCAATTCGGCTACATGCGTTCTTGCAGCGTGGCACTACGTCGTATTAAATTTATGCCGTTTTCGTATTATCTATGTGATATGCTCCATTGCATATGAATTGGCTCGGCGTGTACTGGGAGGTACCTCTCGCTCACATGAGGTAAAATCTCAAAGTGGCAGGCAGCTATTCCATTGCAATTCGTGAATCTTTCTTGAGTCCGTTCGATAAAAGTATATTGTTAGTATTAATTTCTATTGTATTTCTTTCTTTATAGCTATATGGTACAAACCTATAAATGAGGTTTTTTATAGCATAAAAAACGGCAAACGAGCTGTCATTGTCATTTTCATGACGCACAGAGGCTATACAGATGCGTTGCCCTCCATTCTCCTCCCTACTACATGGGCCACAGTTTACTAAAGACTTATGCGCCCAGCTTCCTCCAATTTTGACTCGCCTTTATTCCCTTTCTATTGGGTCTGGAAAAGTGCCGAGGTCATGAAAGCTTGCTAACGTCCAACTCATCCCCGTCAAGGGTAGTGGAGCTGAGCCAGTGACCTATAGGCCAATATTGATCACATCCATACCCTGTTAGACTATGGACCGGTTACTAAACTCTAGTCTTCTTAACTGTCTGGAGTCAAATGATCTCGTCAGTGTCTACCAGTACGAATTTCGCCGAAATCGGTCTTCTGGAGGCTCTCTTCCCTATATACATACAGAGTGAGGCTATATAGAAGTATGGTGAAGAAATTGCAGTATCTCTTGATATCTCTAAGGCCTTCGACACAGCCTGGCGCGACAACCTAGTAATAAATTTCCATTCTACAGCCTTTCATCTCGGCTCTGTGCTTGGGTGACTGACTTCCCGCGGGAACGATCGACACGAGTCGTCCTTGAGGGTTCCTCGTCTGATTTTATGTCTATCAACGCCGGGGTACCTCAGGGACCGGTTCTATTGGCAACACTTTTCCTGTGGTATATTAATGACCTTTTTCGTTCTGACATATTTATTTATGCAGATGAAAGCACAGTTGTGGAAAAATATGAATCCGCAAGCCACTAAAACAAATAAAAAAAACAAACCACTTACAGATGATATCGGACTAAGGAGGATCAAAGACTAGTTAAGTTTAATGCCAATAAAACCCAGACGTGTCTATTTTACGGAAGACGAAGAATTTTCACTCTGGGTCCTATATCCCGAAACGTATTTTTACCGATAATAAACCATCTACAGATACTAGGCGTTACCCTAACGCCTAACTTGATAAATACCAAATTTCATCCTGGACTTGAAATACTATAAATGTGACTAATATTATAAATGTGAATGTGAGTTTGTTTGTTATGCTTTCACGCCTAAACTACTCAATCGATCATCATGAAACTTTGCACACATATTCCTAGGAGTATTAAAAATGACAAATGATACTTTTTGTTAAAAAAAAATTAGAAGGGTCAAAAACATATTGTGGGAGATATTGGAATTCTATTGCAGTTCTATTTGAATGTAATGTTCATATTTATTGAAGGGCTTCAACGAGACAAAACACGCGGAGAAAAGATAGTATGTTTATATTTTTGATCGTTATAAGCTGCTAAACAAAAAATATATACGGTCGAATTGAGAACCTCCTCCTTTTTTTGAAGTCGGTTAAAAATAGTTTTAATATACACGGCTTGCATTTATACTGTATATAAATAAATTAATTTAGTTACAATACATAAAACTGTCATCGTTAAGCGCTCCCTTGTGTTTAATCTGCAGCTTAATTTAAGTCCAGTAGGTATGTAAATCAAAATGTTAATAGCGGCATGTTACAACGCGCGCTAGATTTTATAAATCTTGGAAATTGAATTTTAGTTGAATACTTTAACATGTAACTAGGGTAACCGACATATCTACTCGGATTAGCAAGCTGAAGTGGCAGTGAGCCGGTCATATCTGCCGCAGAACCGATGATCGTTGGGGTCGACTGGTTCAAGAGTGGAGACCGCGTACCGGCAAACGTAATGCAGGACGTCCTGTGACTAGATGGAGTGACGACGTACGCAAAGCTGTGCGCAAGAAGTGGAAAAGGTTAGCCGAGGATCGAGGCCAGTGGCGTGCTGTGGGAGAGGCCGCCGTCCAACAGTGGACTGCAATAGGCTGATGATGATGATGAATTTAACATGTCACGAACCTTTTACGAGTATTAGATTTTGTAACAGGGACAACTTGGACGACCTCTTTGTGCAGTGGTACAAAGCTCGGATTAGCGGAGCAGCACCAGAGATCGAGGGTTCGAATCCCGCCTAGGTCATGGATCATGTATTATAATATGAATTTCTATGATAAACATCTAAACATATAATAAAACTGTAAATTCCGCGTGTCTCTATCCCCCTTATTAATAAACATGGAATAACTATATCCAAGTAATAACCTGGTAATAAACTGACATCTGTCAAATTCCATACTTTTTGTGTTTTTTTATTGTGGAATTTGACAGATGTCAGTTTATTACTAGGTTATACCTTGGATAGAGTTATTCTATGTTTATTAATAAGGGGGATAAACAGTATGGAATTTGACAGATGTCAGTTTAATACTAGGTTAATGCTTGGATAAAGTTAATCTATGTTTACTAATAAGGGGGATTAAGGGTATAAAAATGGAAATATAACGTATAACATGAAGTTGTCTTTGTATCTGAACATGAATAATGTAAATCATGAAACACTTCCATGTCGAACAACAAACAATTACCACACTATATCAATTTCTATGAATTGCTCAGCACTGAAACTTAACAGCACAAAAGCCAATAATTTAGATGTGTATAATATAGATAAATGTTACCCTGCGTCACATACTTTCCTCTTGCCATTAATACATTTACATATTATGAGACAGAATAATATAATCTTAAAGTCAAACAGCGGTGGCATATCTTCCGACTAAATAGCCCAAAGTATACTTCAAATATCCTTTTGTCTCGCGTCACATAAAATCAGAAATGATGCGAGGGAAAATGTCTAGATAAAGAAACAGACATTTCCATGTTTCACTTTTTCATTCAAAGCTCTTTCAAAAGCTTTATACGTGAGCTTATAATGCGAGCTTTTGAAGTCGATCTCTCTTTTGTGATTTGATCCATCGCTCCAATGTTTCGTTATATTTTGTTATAAATACTTTCAAAACGTTTTAATCTGTATTATACGTGAAAGGAGGCGTTGAAATATACTTGAGCTCAGTAGTACACAATTATTTTTTAATTAAAATTACGGTACGGGTCAGAATAACAAGAATAATTAGAAAATATATTAAAGGAAATATTCCTGATATTTAATTTTTTTACAAAAATATTTTCGTGCGTTATCTTGCGTGCGACCATCGCATATCGTACGGTGGCATTATTATTGAAGTAAAATTTCTTTTTCGTTCGTTTCGTTCGCTTGACTTGGACCGTAAGCTGATGAAAGCTCGACGAGAGCGTTAAGTTTAAAGCGTTAAAAGTGTGATCAAGCGACTTGAGGGGGAGATATAAGTTAGTGAAGACAGAAAGAGACTTTCTCTCTCCCTGTCAAAGCCAGTTTAATGTGTGGTGTATGAAGTTTTACTTCAGTCTTTTGGTGTAAAGCACACACATTTTTTAATTTGTAGAGAACTGTAAATTTTACAACAACCATCAAAACAAGAGAAATGCTACGCACCGAGGAATTAATTAGTGAACCACCATGCCGTTCGACATTTTTTTAGAATAGAATAGAATTGAATATACTTTATTTAGGTCTTCAGTAATTACACTGCTATACATTATCACAACTTAAAACTATAACATAAAAGAAAAACAATACAAACTTAAAATAACGACACAAAAAAAAATAAAAGATAAAAAATTAAGTAAAACAAAAATACAAGACAGGCGAAATTATAACACGGGATAATGCACAACAGTTTAACAAAGCCCTAAAATGGTTACCACTCAGTTAATGGTTGTGGTACTCAGCTGGGAATACCACAACCCTGATATTATGTGGTACCATATATGACGAACGTACAGAATGTTATACACATAGAATTTGTTATCTATATATACAGCGTGAAATTTTAGTCGTCATCGAAAACAAAATTTTGAGTTCTATCTCAATAACAGAACCTATGTATAATATAAATTTATTAAAATAACTATTTTTTTTTATAAGTGTCGATAGTTATATCGCTAGCGTTTGCAAACGTGAGAACTTATAGTAAGGGCAATAAATCGGAGTGAGACAGAGAGTGCTATATTTTTTACTATAGACTCATTCATAAATTACAAAT